>VWZX01006832.1:470884-622803 GCA_013399015.1 Galbula dea | reverse complement strand
AAAAAGAGGACATCTAAGTCCAAAGAGGATTTGAGAACTCTGACCATTCCTGTGTGAATGTCAGGGGAAAAGCACCAAATGAAAATGATCTGCTGTGAGCTACTGACCTTTAGTTTGACGTAATCAGATAGAAACCAGAAGCTTGCTGGAGGGAGGGAGGCAAGAGAAGGAGACAAAAATCCTGAAACTTTAGCTCCTATTGAAGATACTATTATAGAAGAGGACTCCTAGCAGGCATCTGCCTGGAATAGCCTCCAAAACCTAGCTATCTTTTGGTTATGTGTCACTGGTTATCTTCTGTACTCAGCTAGCATCAGCATTCTTACAACCTTCTCTGTTCAATAAATGTTCTAAAACTCTCTGGGATTAAGGTGTGCACCAGAAGACAAGTAAAACCTGCTGTGAAATTCTGAGAGGCTGAAAAAGGAACAGGCAAACAGTTAATTTCTGTGCCTGATGCAATGACAAAGCTCCCCTCCTTTCTCTGTCATTTTTTCCAAGGCTGCATTTCTTTTCACCACTGACATGATGCTGATGTCCTAGTTCAGATGCTTCTGGGCAGCTCAAAGCCAGACTAGCCCAACAGCTCCAATTATCCAAACAACTAGACCTTAACAGCACCAAGGAAAATTAAATCCCATGACCCTTCTTGTGACTCAACTGGCTGGACACTAAACAGAGCACAGTGATCAGTGACTGAATTACTCCTGACCTCTTTCTGAACTTCATGTAGATGTCATTTTTCTTTTTTAGGTTAGCCTGGACACACAAACCAACCTGAAGCTATCTAAGAAGTGTGTTTAAGGCTGGGTTTTTTCCTGGACAGACACTTTGCTTTAAGAGGATTAGAGTAGTTGCTATAAAAATTAAAAGGCTCAATAGGCTTCAACATTCAAACCTCATGAAGGAATTTCTCAAGGCCTGATAATAATTTTTCCAGAAGAGGCTTTTAAAGTTACATTAGTGCATGATGGGACAGCCAACTCACTGACCAAAACTGGAAAGCCCTCCCTCCAGCTCTGCCCTCCCCTCACCTAAAGCAGCCACTCTACCAACTTTCTCCATTAATACAATCCAGTCTTTCCTCAGCTCTTCCTTCCTCTGTGAAGCAGAATCTTGACACTTACAGTCAGTAACAACTCTGTTGTAGCATACAGAAAGAATTTTAATCTAAGAGTAAATTATTCTCTTAGGAGGAGGAAGGAAGAAAAAAGTCAGACACCCAGGTTAAGTTACAGTCTCCATTCAGTGTAAACCCAAAGTTACATGGGACATTTCTGTGTTACTTAGGAATTAACACTGAATTACAGCTGTAAACAGAACAATTAAAAGGACTCTAATGTACCAAATGTACCATGAAATGTTTCCATTTTGCCCTGCTCAGGTGACAAAATCCAAACTCAAAAGACATTAATTACCAAACAAGAACTCCTTGACACACCTCCTCCTCCCCACTCCCCAGGTACTGTTTGTTTTGGCCTCATTTAACAAAGACTGAAGCCAAACCTTTGTAGCCATCTGTTCCATTTGTACCTAAACCCAGGGGCTACCTCAGGGAACACACATCAAGAGGTCCCTTCTGAGCCACTGCCAGCTGGGGACCACTGCAGCACTTCTGCTCTCAGGCCCAGAATGGGATGGGACCAAGCTTAGCAGTTAGAGGTGAAACAGTGCAGGTAACAGGAGGGAGGCAGTTCACAGGCACTAGCAAGTCATCTTAAGGTCTGCCAGGCAAGTGAGCAGCTCTCCATTTTCTGCTGTGAAGTTTAGACACTTACTTGCAATAAAGATTCAGCATTCTTCTGACTCATGATCTGCACAGGACCTACATCATCTCTTATTACCCAACACCGGTAATGCCACGAAAGTGAAATGACTGCTGGATACCAGAGATTTTTAACCATCCTTTTCTGTGCACATGAGAAGTACTTTCCCTGAAATGGTTTCTGAAGTCTGTTTCAGCAAAGCAGACTGTAGCTACCTGCCCCAAAGGAAGAATAAAGATTTCTAACACCAAGCAGGAACACTGGGTTAGGAACATCATTTCCTCCCCTCTGCTGCCTTGACATTCACCTCTCTGGTGTACTACCAACAAACAGGCATCACAGGGCAGGCAGCTTGAGAGCAATCAACATCTCAATGTTAATATGGATTTTTCAATGCTCTGTCTTAGCCATTCTTCCTGGACAGAAAAAGGAGAACCTCTCTGAAAAGCTCATCCACCTTCCCTCACAGAGCCCCTTGTCTCCTCTGACTCTTTGCGGACCTGGAGCAGAAGGCACCTCCTGGGTTTCCTCTCTACAGAGGGATCTACAGAGATCTTTTCTTCCAGGTCTGCATTCTGAAGACACTTGATCCCTGGTCTTCATCCCACACTGGTTCATCAGATATGGTTGGTGTGAAGCTACAACTGGTACTACACTGCCAGCAGAGACTGTGACCAGCTGCACTGCACCAACTTCAGCCTCCATGGCCTAACAGAAACTGCTGCTCCTGAGCAAGGGGAAATATGACAACTTACACACTTCCCTCCAAAATGCAGGGCATTATGCCACTGTGGACACTGCCTTTGCAGTATCATGCAAACTACTCTTAGCACTTCACACTTACTGATTACTGAAAAGGTTACTGCAGTTCCCCAGGAGCCTGGGGCACACTGGCTAAGCCTCTGGAGACTCCAGTAACAGATGAGTTATCCTTATCCTGTCCTGTTTTGTTTACAGTGTCACCAGTCAATACTACCTACCTACCACCATCTGCAAGAGCAGTCCAAGTTGTATCTGAACAAGTAACTAATCATTTTTGGAGGGTTGGTTTTGTGTGTGTTTTCCTTTTTAAAGGCTCAGTAAGTTTTACCACAAAAACTTTTACTCCTGACTATGGCTCCTTTGCTGTTTGAAGCAAGAGAAGAAAATCCCCTCACTCCCATACAGTCTGAATCAAAGCTGGTGCCAAGCAAGGAGGCTTATGTGGCACTAGAAGAATTCAAAGTAAATGAAAACTTAATTCTAGACTTTGTACTGCATGTTCCCTCTAAGCCAGATGCATGAAGCACACAGCATGGAAATGAGGTTTAAGTAATCTTTTAAAGTCCTGTTAAGCTCTTGGCACTGCCTGGTTCTCTAAGGACATCCCAGAAGGATAAATACACAATAATGACTTCAGTCCAAACATTCCACTGTAATTCTAGCACCAGTGAATGGTACACTCACAGATAGTGCTGGCTGAGCAAAGGAGAGCAGTCCAAGGTGGTATTTTAAGGGAGAAAGTGATGACATTAGATGTAGCTCAGTTTTAACTTCTGTGCAAACCTCACAACAAACTGCATTTAAATTAGAAATCACAGGGTTTATTACTCAGTTCTCATCTCTGCTTTGCAGAACTCATTTTAAAATGTGGCACTCCAACTGTCACCCCAAACCACCACCCTTCAAAAAAGCCCTGAGCACCACACACTGATGATGTTCATGCTTTTATCTGCAATAAGAAAAGCTGGTTCTCAGAGACTAAAGCACAAACATGGGTTATTTCATCAAGGTAGAAAACAGGTATTTAGAATTACTCAAGTTAGAAAGTCTAATGTAAGCCACCAATGCTATCATAACCATGCAAACCCCTAGCCATGATGACTGAGTAGCTGGGAAACCCTGACACCCTCCTGCCCTGAAATATACATTCTTACAGAGTACAAAATGTTTGACACAGAACATGACAAGGGTTTTTCCTAAGCACTAGCAAGCTCCTCTTTGCCAAGCAATGATGTTTCTTGAGACAGTCTCTAAGTACCCTGAAAATAACCTGCTGACATTTTATCTACATTTAAAACAGTTAACATAAACCAGAGCTATCAATTCTGTAATAAACTGAGGTAGACTGATAGCATGAGAAACTTGAGGCTCCTTTGAGTTGTGTTTTTATTCACTCCCTTCCCTGCTGAATGGAAGTTTTGCAAGTGATTAAATACAATGGATTATGTCTCAGCAATTAATACTTATCTCTCAGTTTAATCCCTTGTGGTTTCTTGTCTTCTGGCAGTATCATTAAAAATTACCCTCATTTCCTCCATCTCTCCAGCCTAGTAGGGCTATTTTAGAGGAAGTCACTGTCACACTGACTTCTGACAGTAAAACACAACAGTTCAAAACCAAGCATTGCATTACATGGAGGGAAACATCTTCACAGTGTACATGTCATAGGCTAAGGAGACATCTTTCAGATTTGTGGTAAAAACCAAGTTTTAGAGCATTTAACCATCCTCAAATCTTGCTGTTACTCTTCTGAAAGTGTAAAAAGAAAAGAAGGCAGGGAGTGTTCTTGAACGTGCATAACAGCTAGGTGCAGTGGGACAGATAAAGCTGCCTTCTGCAGCCTGTTCCCTTGCTTTTACTGCAGCGTCCCCAGATTGGTGTTCCATACATTCCTGCCACCTCCCATTAAAACAACTTGCAGAGCAGCTCCTTTACTACTCCACACAGGCACCACCATGGACTGGAGGCACTACTGATTCCAGTTTGCAGATGGGACATCAGTTAGCAGCCAGAGAACACAGCTTCCTCCTTTCACATCACTGTGCTCAACTGTGCATGACAGTGGGACTAACAAATGAACTGCTTTAAGAAGCTGAACAAACAGCAGGTGTGTGTTTGCCAGATCTCAAAGGCCCAGCTAGTGGAAGTTGTTCCTCAAAACACTTCTACTGTGGCTTCTGTCAGTCACCTAAGAACTACTCAGCTATTCAAGCAGGAAAGGTTCTGAATTCATGAAATGTGTATGCTAGAGACTTTTACACTTTCCTTTACACATATCCAGGTCAACTGACAGATCCAACCCTAACCAGAAAGGATGGTTCAGGCTGAGCCCAAACCACATTTATAACAGAGTCAAAACATGCAGAGAGACGTGTGTAATGGACCTAGCAGTGGGACTGAAGGCTCTTCATTTAGAGCACACTAAATCAGCAAAATGCTCTAATCAGCTTCTCAGTTTAAGAGAGACATCAACTTTGACCCTCTCTAAATCACTGAAACCAAGAGGAGGCAGCAGCTTTCCCCACTGAACAAACACACGTTTCTTGAGATTCTGAGCAGCATTCCCCACCCCTAGTTATGTCACATAAGCAAAGGAAAGGAGCTTTAATTAGCTCACATCCCATCGTTAACGAGGCTTCCTAATGCCTCCTGACAGCGGCCGGGCGGCGGGCGCTGCGCCGAGCTCCCCGGTGCGAGGTGGCCTGTGGCTGCCCCGTGAGCTGGGGTAGGTGGGTGGGTGGCTGTCCCCTGGGAGCCCCTGGCCTCATCCCAGGGATGCCTGATGAGCTGGGCAGCTTCCTTGAAGGCTCTCCCGGGAAGCAGCACCAGCAGGTGCCCGTTGGCAGCAGTGGAGTGCTGCAGGGCTGAGTGATCCCTGCAGGCACTGCCGGCTGTTTGCACAGACATAGAAGGCAGTCAAAAGTCCACAGCGTGAACTTGGAATGACCCCAACTGCAGAGTCACTGGCGGGTTCATCTGGAGGCCAGCTCTGCTTTATTAAACAACTAATACTCCTAACAGATAATTCCCCTCCCCCCAATGTTAACTCTTACAAAGCCTTAAGGTCTTCCTGTTTGTTTATTTTTTGGGGAATGGAATGATTTGCCCTCCTTCAAAACCCCTCCCCATACTGAAGCCTGGAAACATCTAGTCTGGTTCTTTGAGGTAATACAGAGAGACAGTGCATTCAGAGGGTGGCAGACTTAAGTTTGCTTTTTAACATCATCTTTGCCAGCTCTGGTGACTATTTCCATAGGGCATTTCCTCCCCACAGCACATCCCAGCACTCAGTCTCTTTCCAGCCAGTTTAATTTTCTGCCATGGTCACTTATGCCTTGGGATCTGAAAGCACCTCCTGTTTAACACCCCCCAGGTTTGCTGGGCTCCTTTAGTTCAGCCTGCCACGATGTGTGCAGTGTAAGGGGCAACAGCTCAGGGGTGACACCTCTGGATCTCCTGAACTGAGGCCAAGCCTCTATTGTTCCTGCCTCGGCCACCTCCCATGGATGTAACAATGCTGTTTCCCCTCCTCAGGGATACACAGCCAAGGAAGGTCCAAGTTTCAGCCTGTTCTAGTTAACATGTTCCACACAACAAGATAACTGGAGCTATACAGTAGAGATGTTAGCCTTTGGCCAGGCCCAATCATTCATTTCAAACTCCTAGCCCATTTTCTCTCCTTCAGATGCTAATGGTGATATATGGGATGTGTGTTCCTGTCTTCATGACACACCAACCAGTCAAAAACTGTAGCTTAAGATCAGATCTCATATAATCTCTAGGATAAATGTTTATTTCTAACCTCATCAGCTGTGCTTTTGCCATCATTTTGCATACCACCTTCTGGAATTCTCCCTCCCACTGAACTCCCCAGGGAGTCAGCACAACAGGAACACTGCGTTGCAAGGAAGCGAGCTGGCAACCCCCTTCAAAGCAGAGCCCTAGAGCAGGTGGCAAACAAAGCTAAACCATCTCCTCTTTTTAACTGTCAAGAAGGTCACTGGCACATTTCTGTGTGCAGCTGAACACCTCTTCCTGTCTGCAGGTGTTGCACTGCTGCAGGATTCTCACTGTGGCCCGAGTCACTTCTCCTGGAAAAGGCTCATCCCAAGCTACCCCCAACGTGTCAGTTTGAGCCTGAATGTGCACACTGAAGACATCAAATCCAGATCAAAACACTTCTTCCCACAGACTCCATCACCACTTTTACCCACACCCATTCCTTGGCATACAACCACACTGCAGGCAAAGCCTCTTCTCAAAACACTCTGTGGAAGCAGCTTTGGAAAAGAAAGGCTGAATTTCACCTGGATTGGGAGGGAAACTCTCAGCCAGGACTCTGGCCACACACAGCTTATCCCATGGTACAGATGAGAAGCAGGAAGAGTAAATTAATACTTCAAACCTCTCCAAGATGATCCTTTATCCCAAACCCACTTTCAAAGATACTGCTTACAGATACCAGATGTTCTGCACATAAAAGTGACACTTCCCATGGCTTTTGACTGTCACTAATTGCCCATAAACCTGCCAGGAAATAGGGAAATAGCCTCATCTATGATGCCCCTCCCAGCACTGACAATTTCTGCCTGGGAATTTCACAGAATCATTAAGGTTGGAAGAGACCTCTAAGATCATCAAGTTCAACCAGCAACCTAGCACCTCCATGCCACTAAACCATGGCCCTAAGCACCACATCTCTAAGAAACTTTAAACAAAACATCAGCTTTGATTGCTCTAGAAACACTTCTGTCTGCTCCTGGGCAGAACCTGCTCCAGTTGTACCTAACTTCTGAGCTCTACTATATTCACTTATCTCATTTATGGCCAGTTGTGTTAGGGTTAACATTCATACAAGTCAAACACTTGTTCATGATTTGTTTTTAAATAAACCCTTTATTACTTCCTCTTCATCTTCCATTCAGTTATCTTTATTTTTCTGTCACTGCCAACCACTTGAGATCCTGCTCTGATTTATCTTACAACCAGACTTAAAATTCCTGTTTCCCTCCCTGTGGCTCTCATGCTCCTTCTCCACAAATGCCTCTGTGTCAGGCACTCACCAGGAGCAACAATCAGTTCCTTACTAGTAGTATAATCTTCTCACCTGGTTCCAACACTCTGCCTCTTCTCCTCTCTCTCTCAAACACTTCTGCCATCACTCTGAACCAAATTAAAACAAACACATGGAATGAGAGTCCAGGCCAGAGGGTCATTTGTGCCTCTTCCTCAGCCATAAGTTCACTGCAGCTCCTCTATAGCTAACTTCTGGCTCTCAGGTGCCTGCTCCCAAGCCTAAGGCTGCCTCAGAACTCTGCAAGCTTCCACGAGAAGCCAACAAGGAAATGCAACTGTGGCTCATAGTTTACCCTCCCTTAAGAAGCCTAATTACATTGCTCATCACTGGAAACTTCAAAGTTCAATATGAAAATAAAGCTCTAACTTCAATAAGTTCAATTGTTTTCTTGAAGAGAAGGGGAAGGACACAACAATTATTGCCATAAACCTCCAGAGACTAAGCCTAGCTGCAGAGCCCTAACAATTACATTCCTATGTGCTCAGAATTCACAAAAGGTAACAGAATTCCTTGTAAGGGTTGAGAGAATCAGACAAATTGAATCCAGTATTGACAAGCTGATTAATCTTTCCTATCCTTCACTATAAAGCACTTCAGGATGTCAGCACAAGTAATAGATCCAACCACACTTCATTCTCCATTTGGAGAGCACAAGCTATAGAACATTTGTGTTCAGATGTGAATTCAGTGTTCAACAGCCACTTCTAATTGAAACACCTCTCAACAGGATCATTTAGGTTTAGCCCTGTCATGCCTGAAGGGGGAATAAGAACTCTGGATGCCAAGAATGCAAGACATGTCTACACATATGGCAGCTATAGAAGTCTCCATTCAGAGGGAATGAAATTCCCTCAGGTGTCTATATTTAGGATCAAAGAGCCTTTTAAATACAGGACTTGGAGTCTCCAAGGGATAGAAACTACAAAACTGTCTGCAGTGAACTTTATTTAACCTAAGGTTCTGTGCCAACTTCAATACAGTGCAGCTCTGCACTTGAAAGCAGGCATTACCCAGGGCTGCTCTGAAATGCATGGAAAAGCCACTCCAGGGGCAAGCAAGAGAGCTAGAAAATAGAGGAGCAATCAAATGACAAAACCAGAGACAACTCCAAGAGCTCACTTCTCAATTCAGTCAAGCAGAGGCACTTTCAAACTGATGAGTATAGCATTAAAGTTTCTTTAGCTATCTCATCTGAAAATGTAGATCTTTATTCCAGACACTGTAAGAGCCAGGCACTCAGGCCCAAGGAGGGGTTTCCAGGCTCAGCTGGTGCTGGCTGCAGGACTTCCCAGCCCCATGGCAGGAGCTGTGAAGGTGAGCACCTCTGTGGCACTGCTCAATCAGATGACAATCTATGCAGTGAAAATGCACTTGAAATTCTGTTCCTGCACAGCACCTCAGTAGCAAGATGAAATGATCTATTATTTCAGGTTTGTTTTTCTTGGCTAACTGGGTTTTTTTTTTTTCCCCTCCACATTTTTTCCAACTTCACACATCCTAGACACAATCCTCAGGCAGATACATGGTAGAGTAGAAGGGAGGGAAAGAGTTCTGCACTGCACCATGTACACAGCATGGCATAAACTGCACTCAAAATGTCTAGTTTTGGTCTCACAGTTGTTCCTGCTTTAGTTTTCCAGCAGATTTAGATGCCTAAAAGCAGTGCAACATATAGAGAATAATTCATCCTGATTATGTGAGCTTCTTGTTACCATTATCTTTCTGTGTAGCAGAATTAAGATCCCTTCTTTGGAAGGAAGGTTAATCAAGGAGTTCCATAATGTACTATTAAGCCTTCCTAAAGGATGTGATTTCTCCCTGTTCTGAAAGGATAAATATATAATCTCTACAAAAAGTTTCTACAATGGAAGTGGCTGAGACTTCCACAGACATTTCAGCTGTAGCAAGGAGAGAGAGTAACAAAATACCTGGGAAGCAGATGAACAGGAACTGGGCTGATTTTCAAAGGTACAAATGGGAAGCAGGCACACAGCTCCTGTTGGATTTTGAAAGGAGCTCAGCATCCAACTGCCCTTCTGCCTTTGAAAACTCTTCCTTCACGAAGCCCTTGGTTACAAATGACTCCAAAGTTCAAAGCATGACCTTGCCCTTGTTGGAAATGCAGGAAGGCTCGTGCCTTTTAAAAGAAGATTTATGAGACTGTTGCTGCAGATGTGACTGCAAGGAGGAAACAACACTTGATGGAGAGGAAACTCTAAAGAAACATCCTCTATTGGGTGGAGAGGATGGGTCACAAGAGACTAGGGACACAAGCAGAAAGTATGGACAGAAATCCTCCTTTGCACAGATGGGCCCTGCCTCCCAGCAGCTCAGTGAGTCTTTAGCAGTGCTCAGAGAAGCTTTGCAGTGCTGACAATCAGAGCATGATCTGGTCCAGGACACAGACAGGACTAGTAACATAGTATTTTGCTTGAATCGCCTGAAATTGCCCCAAATGGACTAATGTTGGCAACAAGGTAACTATGATAGAGAAGGAGTACCTCATCTTCCCTCCTGTTTCAGTTCTGTGTTAGATATGCTCAGAGCTGTGCATTTGGTGATGGACTGGGGATCTCTGTGGCAGTTCAACTAGCCTTGAGAACATCAGTCCTGAGCTACCTGTAATGATGCAAACTCTGCATTTCACCTCTCATCTTCTGAATTACCTTTTCCACTAACCTAGGGGAAAAAAAGCAGATTTGCTGGTATACAGATAAGTGGAATAGGTTGTGAAAGGATGAACCATGAGAGTATACATGTATAAACCTAGCAGTCTGAAAGAAAAGGAAGTATTTTCACAAACCCCACCTTTAACAACATGTCCCTGTGTGAAGAAAGCATTACTGCAACTCTACCCCTGAGCACAAGGCTCATTACTCCAACTCCACCCCTGAGCACAGGGCTCATTACTCCAATTCCACCCCTGAGCACAGGGCTCATTACTCCAACTCTCCCCCTGAGCACAGGGCTCATTCCCAGGAGCTGTGGACACACCATGTTATGCCAGGAGAAATATTGCAAGAATACTTGATACTGAACAAACATTTGCCATCAAGCACAGTTCCCAACCACGATCAAAACCACTTCCTATTTTTGGCTGCTGCCTCAGCTCACACCTCTCTCAGGCACTGCAGAGTTGTTTCCACTGATAGCTGACAGAACTGAACTGCCTCAGTCACCACCAGGAGGACAAAAGAACGTTCAGCACACAGAGATTCTGGAGTTAAACTACAGACAAACAGGCAGCAATCTAGACATTCCTTAGCTTGCTGCTGTATGGCACAGAAAACAACCCCTCTCAAGCATCAGCATAAGAATTGATATTCACATCAGGTTAATCACTGTCTGAAAATAAAAGGTAACAACTCCTGTTATACTAAATAACCCTTGAATACTCCAAGCTCCCAGATGCTCCCTCTGCAGATATGTTCTGTACACACTACACTGTAACTCTGCTCACTTGCACACAGGTGACTCTACTCTTAGCAACATGGTTAACTCACTGGTTAACATGGTTCTCACTGGTTAACTCCTGCATTCAGCCTGAAAAACACATGTACATCAACAGTAAGGACAGGAGTGGCTTCCTTGCCTCCTGCAGGGCTCCTGGCATCCCTAAGTGCATACATAAAGCACTTCTCAAAAGGTCTGCACTTCAAACACAATTTCTACACAACAAACAGAACAGAAAGCCATTTACAGATGGTCTCTGCTCCTAGCTGACTTGTTTCCTGACTTGTTTTTGCTCACTGTTTCAGCAAGCTTTCCCCTCATGATGATTACCTTTGCAGCAGAGTTGGACACTCCGTGGGTGACATTCCTTATGAGCCCTCCAACATTGCCATACTTTATAAGCCCAGTGACACCTTCTGAAACATCATTCAGGAGACCCATAGGGTTGCCAAGGAAATCCACAGAACCCAGGATCCTTGCTGCTTGACTAAGCAGCTCCTGAAAAATCAGCAGGAAGAATGAAATATCAGTTATGGATCACATTAACACCACAGAGGTTGATTAAAACCAGCAAAGCAAAAGTCCCACTCACAACAAAAGCACCTACAGAAGGAACACACAAATGCCAGTGAGATCAGCAGTAGTTCCCTCTCAAAGCACAGTGTGTCCTTAGAAGCATGGGATGCTATTTCTCCACACAGCACAGAGGCAATTCAACACCCAGACTCAAGTACATGTCAAGACAGAGTCCCTGCACCCTCAGCAGTGAACTCAGTAAGAGAAGCTCAGCCTCTGGCACAAGACAATCTGTGTGATACTCACCTCCTGGAAGTGCTTCAGGATGTCATTGATGAGGAACTCCTGAGTTTCATAGGGATGGACCCTGGTGAAGGGATCCAGGTTAATGACAGCATCCTCGAATCGGATCAGGGGGAACCCCAGGGTGCTTTTCAATGCCTAATTGAAGACAGACATTGCTACTTCAGTTCTCTTTCTCTACTCCTCATTCACAGCACCCAAATGGATTCATCTTTAAATAGGTAACAAAGCAGAATGATCTGACACTGCTAGAGTAGCTCCCCCCTGCCAGCTGGCTGCTTTGACACAGAGGACAATCACTCCAGAAACCTTCTGCTTGTAAGCAATATCCAGTATCAGCACTGCACTTCTCCAGTGCCTAGACAGCCACTGAACACTGCCTTCCTGATGCTATCTGCTGGCAAGACTATTTCAGAACAAAACCTGGTTACAATTCCATGCTTAGCACTTGGCTCTAACTGCTCTAATGTTCAGTTAAACTGCACCCTGAATGAATTCCCTTGATGCACTTTGAAGACAAAGCTGGGTATTTTCCACCCTGCTGAAGTTCCAGGAATGGATGAAGTGTCAGGATGAGCTGGAGTAACATACATAATATCCTGCAGGCCTAGGGCTCCATTTCTTACCATTATGTGGTGTACTGAAATTTCTGAAACCAACTTCTGCCACTGTTTTCAAGGAAGAAAAGACAGCAACTAGCCCATGGCCATCTGTAACCTGTCCAGCATGTGCATCAGCCCTCATCTTTAAGGTAGATAAGCTCTGCAGCTACATACAGACACAAATAAATAGTAAAATCTGCAGTAAAAAACTAACAAGACAACTAATCTCCTAGGAAGGAAAGTGATCTTTTCTGTTTCAGGTCTAGATAATGGCACCTGCACACCCAGCAGCAGACCTGCAGAAGGCAGGAACCCTGATCCCCCTGTTCCCTCTTTCCCCAGTACTCCCTAAAGCAAGCTCGGCAGGAAGTCCTGGGAGGTTTTCTGCCATCTGCAGGCATTCAAGGTAACTTACAGGACTGATTTAAGTTCCCAACTAAGAAAGGAGCTATTTATTTTTTCAGGAACTGGATGACTAGCTGGAGCAGCCCTCATTATTCACCTCAGTAGGCAGTCATTTCCTGTTTAACTGTCAGATATTCTATAAGGCAACTCTGTTAATACTGCTACCTAATAAAAATAATCTGTCTACACCAAATTACCAGGCAGCAATGGCCAAGCCAGAAACATTAGAGGTGGTTAGAAAAGCTGCTACAAAGGCTCTACTGTGATTATTCTCTCCCTCCCTACCCTGACCTCTCCTGGGCTCCAAAACTGAAAGGAACTCTTTCTGTGCAAGTTAATATACAGGATAGAGTCAGTGACTGCTGTCATGAGGGGGAATTGTACATTGCCAGTTCTTCTCTTGGGAACAGTGCTGGCAGCTGCATGGGCAATCACACACCAAAGAGGGCAAGCAATCCAAACAGAGCAGGGCACACTACTACTTTCTTAAAGGTAGCACTAACACTGTTTTTTTCTCCCTAAATCTGAGATAATCAGATGAGAAGCACTTTTCTGTTGACTCAAGAGACTGCTGGTGTTCAGTGGTAAGGAGTATGACAGCTACATCCTGCCTTCATTTGCACAAGGGTTTGGGAAGAGCCACACAAGAATGCACCACTGATGATATTCTGGGTTATCTTGCTAGGACACCATGACAACACTTCTTTAGAAGCTTGCACATCTTCATGTCCACCATAGCAAGGTCACACAGAAGCCTGCTCACTGTCTCAGTTTTGGTTGTTGAGCACTCAAGTTGAACAGGCAGCAGCTCAGTTCCTCCACAGTGGGGAGGGGGTTTCTGGTTTGGTTGCTTGGTTTTGTTTCAACTCTCTCACCTTAGAGGAAATGAGTTGTATTAGCTCAGGGGGAACTGAACTATTGCTGACTGCTGCCACCTTCTTATGTCCAGGAAGGTCCCAGCACACAGGCTGGGAACACTGGGAATCTCTGGCTCACTTGAGTGACTGTGCCAGAACATTTATTACCAAATGAAAGGACCAGACTTTCCACCTGTCCCAGTCCCTACTCAATCAAGTTCACTTCAGCACTGAACCAAAGTGCACAGAGCTCAAGGCAAAACTTCCAATGAGACAACATCCTTTGGACTAAACCACTCCAGAGCTGCCCTGCATTTCTGCTCCCTGATAGCCCTTCTGTCCTTCAGCCTCACCTCAGCCCTTCCAGGTGACAGCCATTCCCTTTAAGCTCTTCACACTTGCACTAAGGTAACTGAGAACTTTGTAAAGCAGTGAGGCATTAGGTGATGCTGGCTGTGCTTCAACTGGAATATTGCAGAATGGACTAGAAATCAGACACATTATATGACAGAAGTCAGTGGAACTTCTTTGTAACTTAAATAATGGAAGAATAAATGGAAATGCATGCTAGTAAGTAAAGCTTCTGCTCCTTTTTCCTCCTCTAACAGAACCCCTTTCCTTGGGAGCAGACTGAGTGCCCTGGCCTACCTTGAGATCCAAAGGCAGCTTGTTGGAAGTGAAGACACTCAGCTTTATTTGGGGCACACTGATCTTCAGATTCTCAAAGTAGTATCGCTTCTGTGCTCCTCCCTGTTCAGCAGCCTTCTCATGGAGGTTCTCATCATACTTTTCAACTTCTGCATCCAGACAAAACACAGGAGTCAGAATAGATTATCTATAAATAAATATAGGCTTGTGAATGCATCTGGGAGATAGGAGATTCAAGAGCTCTGCCTTGCTTCACTGCAGGGAAGAGAACTTGTGTTCCTATTCAAGGCAGGGGCATGGATGCCACAAGTAAAAGGTCAGACAGCTAAAATCTTCCTTCAGTTAAGCAAGAGGAACTGCCCAAGGACCAAATAAACAGTGATC
Source organism: Galbula dea (assembly GCA_013399015.1). Lineage (NCBI taxonomy): Eukaryota > Metazoa > Chordata > Aves > Piciformes > Galbulidae > Galbula > Galbula dea. The sequence goes on along the minus strand of VWZX01006832.1, from coordinate 608,030 downwards.
CCATTGCTAGCCTTGGCTTCAACTCCAAAACCATTACTAATCAAAGTGGTTTGCTGAATTAACAACACAATTTCTTCAATGCAGATTTAGATGACTCCAGATTGAGTAACTCAGGATGAACACTAAACTCCTCCCCAGAGAGGCTCAGCTCAGCTCAGCCACTGTGTGCTGGACACCAGCATGTTTCATGGCTCTTTACCTGGCCACTGTAACGACACAATATACATGCACAGCTTTTTGGGGACCCCTGAGACACCAGCTTTCCAGCTCTCTCTTCAACAGTGGAAGTTTCCAAGCACCACTGCTAAGCATTTTAAACTTAGTTTATATGAAAAGATCATAATACTTCTGCAGACTGTGAAACTGGGCTCTGCAGTTTATACCATACCTGATTCAGACTGATCATAGCCAAAGAAACTCAGCAGCTTCAGAAGCAGTTTCTCCTCAATCTGCACTGTGAACTTTCGAGCAGTGACCATCAGATGCTGCAAGATAAACATGTCTCAGTCTGCAGCATTAACACTGAAAGATCACCCACAAAAGCCATGAACAGGACAATGTCTTCTACCTCAGTGAATACTTGCAAAATGTCTTAGGGGGTTTTCTTCACTTAAAGGCCACCTTCAACTAGTGATGAGTGTTTCAATTTTTAGCACAAGAAAAGATTTAGGTTTACCTTGTATATATCAGTCAGGGCATTTTTGCTGGGGAACTTCATTGCATTGACCTGCACAGCAGGACCAGTCTCCACAGGTTCGTTTTCGTTCATCTTAGGTGTCAGGAAGAGCATGAAAGGCTGTGTGGTGCCAATCAGTTGGTTGTCCACCTGCAGAGTGGACAAAACAGTCAACAAAATCTGAATAGGTGACAGTAAACAACAAAACTGATCCTCTTCAGCTGAGAATTGAAAAGCTTTCAGAAACAGATGGCCAGGGAGATACTGCATATACTGATCACCACTGAGGCCACACCAAATGGATATTCAGAAATGTCTTCCATTTAAAAAAATGGTTACAGCTACCAAGAAGCAACACACATACCAGAACTGCTATGTTCTCTCTGTTTGCCTTTCCTTTCAAACAACACAGCCAAAAATACTGAAACATCAGCAGAGTTAAGCTACTGCCACATTTAAGTTAGACTGATGCATGAAGTATCCATTTATCTCATGTAATCTACATCAGAATCCACAATTCCCCTTCCAATGAAATCCTACAGATTGGGAACAGAAATCTCACCACTTAGAGGAGCTTTGTAGTAAAACAGAAACAGCTTTTACAGTCTTCAGTTTAACCTGTAAATCCTGAATTGCAAAGACTGAACTGAAAACAAAGGTTTATGCAGACCTCTGCAGAGTCAAACCCAAAATCTAGCTGGAAAAAAAAATGTACAAGGTTGATATTAGTCTCATTTGTCTATGATTCTATGACTTCTATTGTGGCACTACCAGAGTCAGGACTCCTGCTTTCAGTGGCTCCTGTAATGCCATTATCCAATGACAAAGAACCAGGAAGGGAGAGAAATCTCAATCTGATCTGCTCATAAAATGAAAAGGATTCTGACTTGCCTAATATAAATCAATGAGATGAAATACAATGCATCATCATTTCAACTGTTACTAAGTAGAGAACAGTGACAAAAGGAAACATCAACATCTAAGATATTTAGGAACTGAAATCTTGGTAACATCTCCAAAGGTTTTCCAAACCAATCATCACAACAAAACCCACAGAAGCCCATGAACACACAAATTTGTTCCAAAACAGCCCCTACCTGTATGTCTTGCACACTGAGCTCTAGCACCTGACTTGTTGACAGTTGTGTGTAGTGGACATTAATTCTTGTGAGGCTTGCAAACACAAGCTCTTCAGGAACTTTGTTGACCAAAGACAATCCTATTCCACCTTCCAGTTTCACAAGCACCTGAGAAAAGAACATTTGAAGAGGGGGGGAAAAAAAAATACCTCAGAACAGATCAGCAGTGATAAAACCTGTGATGCTGAATACATCCTTCTACCAAGCCCTCAACCTCCCTCCAGAATCTAGAAAGGAAAATGATCCATGAAAGGGACAGACACCAGTTGTAGTTATCTTACTTCCAACTCCTGCTCTGGGTCTGGGGTTTTTAGCCTGCGCAGATCCTGCTCGGTCACTGGCAGTTCATCTCCCTCACTGGATAAGCGATCGCTGCGTCGCTGGTTAGAATCTGTGATCTGAGAAACAGGCCAGTTACTTCAGTCTTCCTCTTCATAAATAACAGCTCTATTGTCCTACCTTATTAATTCTCTTTCTTTGCTAATCAGTACAATGAAAGCTTCTGTTGTAATAGTCTCTGGTTTGTGATATTCCCTCTCCCACCATATCGTACTAAGGGTAACCTCTTGTGGGAGTGCAGGTATGCAACACAGGAGAAGGTATTTTAGGTACAAGCACATAATGGAACTAAGTTCTAATCAATGAAGGGCTTTCACCTGTAGAACTCGAGTTGGCCCATCTGGGATGACTCTAACAGCTAATACTCCTGAGCCAGGCCTCATCTTTTGGTTTATGAATTGCTGTTCTGGTGGAACTGGCCCCAAAAGTTCAAGTGAAGTATCAGGACCAAGAACAACTTCTGCTCCATCATGAAGACCTTGTATTCCTCCCTTTGCCTGGAGAAAGAAAGAAGAGTAAGATAAAAAAAATAAATAATTGATAGGTAAAGGCTTCAGATAACTATTTATACACATTAATTTCAAAGTGTATTTTACTTTCCTCTCCTCGCTCTTCAGAACTAAAATAAATCAGGCCAGCAGCATTTTACTTGATTATTAAAGCTTCTGGTGACTCATGTTTAATCAGCTTGGCAGCTAGAAGAAACAGCCAAGATCAGCAGTTAAGTATTCAGAATAGAAGCCACTGTATCATCATAGAATATCAAAAGTCTTTTGATGTTTAGGTCCAGAACTCGTAAAAGCAAGCCACGTTTCTGCACCTACAAACTCTATCAACAGCAGGCAGAATTATCAAACTGTTAGCAAGTGTTAGCTGTCTGCAAGTCAGAGTTTCCTGGAAGACAAAGAAAGCAAACAGCTCAAGCTGCTTTTGAAAGTCTTACTACTAAACTGTTAGAACCACGACTCTGAGGTGCCTGGTTACACAAACACCTGGACTTTCCTCAGTGACACAATCTGCAGCATTTTCACCTTTGGGATCTGTGAGAATACCAAGGCTCTATTTATCACTGTATTGTTCATTTTCACCAATGATGTACTATTAATTCTCTTAATTTTTATGTTCAAATTAATAGTGCAAGATGCTGAATGATTTGAAATTGCTAAGAACACTCAGAGTTTAAACCACACAAGCTGTTTGCACAAGTCCGGTTCCCTCTGAACTTTGACCTCAAAGCTTTTAGTTCCCTTCAATACTAAGCCCAAGTGACTGTCATCTCTAACAGCAACAGTCAAAACAAGTTCAACAGATCATCAGTGCTGACCTGGACAACAAGTCCATGAATGCCACAGGTCAACTTGCCATCACGGAAACTCCACGTCTGGGTAGTACTGCGCCGGCGGTCAGGCTTCCTCAGCATCAGGGGCTCGTACCTGCAACCACAGCAGAAGCCACCCAGTTCTCAGGGGATTCCAGCTTGTATTACTCTTGAGACACATCAATGGTGAACACTTATCTGCCTTTGTTCAAGCTCACTTTCCTAACTTCCCTTCTGAAATGCCCCTTTAACAATCTGCTGCTGGAAATACATCAGCCATGCTCTTAGAAGTATTTCCAAGCCACAAAGTGATCATGGGGTCTGTTCCTGAACACAGATGGTACCTGGCTCTTCCACACACCTTCAGGATTTTTTTTTTCCTCATTCACAGTATCACAGTATGTTAGGAGTTGGAAGGGACCTCGAAAGATCATCTAGTCCAACCCCCCTGCCGCAGCAGGATTCCCTAAGACCAGGTCACAACAAAGGTTCCCTGACGAGGAATTGAATCTGGGTCCCAGCGGTGAGAGCACCAAATCCTAACCACTAGACCACCTCCTCTCAGAGGACATTGCCTTCAGTATGCTTTCAAAGCCATGGTTAGAGCCTACACCAGTTCCCTGAGAGCTTCTCCTTGCAGTACCTGTTATCTGTGACAGCTGCCAGGCCTGCGATGTCTAGAATCAGAGAGGAGTCGGCAGAGCGAGGAGAAGGTTTCTGGGGGTTGTGAGGAACTGAAGAACCTTCATGGCAAAGCATCCCTGTGCCTGTCACTCTCCAGAGCTGGGAGCGTTTTCCTGGCTCCTGGTGCATAAACAATCCAACATTTAAATGAACACAGCAGTACAGAGCAAATCTGTTATCAGATGCTTTGAGTTACTCTTGGTATTACTTGTATATACTTTATTAACTTCTTAATTAGTATTAGGAACTAGTTTGTATGAAACTTTCTAATTCAACTCTGGTATTTAATGAATATGTATCTATAGCATTGTTAGATGCAGAGCTGTATCTAATGAACTATTTTTTATCTCAGCAATATTTAAATAGAGTTTCTGTTTCTTAGGAGCTCCAGAAATAGAAGATTTGGCTTACAATGCTACCAAAAATGAAGCATGTCCTACCTTGTGAGTTTATTAGCACCTCCAGTATACAATTACCACACCTAGCTGTCTTAGATGCACTTACAATGTTCCTTACTACTTTTACACCAGTTCCCTTTTCTGTCATCCTTACCCCCAATGAAAGGCTTACATGGAACCACCACAATTCAAGCAGCCCGAATTGCAGTAACCTATTCCTTTCAGTGGAGTCTGTCTGTCCCCTTTCAAAGTCACCATGAAAATTGTTTTATTCTTTCCTTCTCCCAGCACATGATTTTACTTCAGCACACAGCAACAGCATTTTATGAAAATAACTGTGTCTTGGTACCTTCTTTTTCAGTATAACTCGTTGAGTCTTTGGAGAAACATCAAGGACAAGCTCTGCATAGGCAGCATCCTTATTTGAAGCAACTGGTCTTACACTTGGCTCCTGTAAACTGAAACACCAAGAAAACATCATCATGTTTGTTCAGAGTGGCTGCTTCCTCCACAGACTGAATTAGATCTGTACCAAAATCCCATCAAGGATTGGATTGCTTCCACTATAGCCAATCAGACAAATATTTCTATTGTGTTTTACTCCCCTCTTGTTCCTTCTGGAATGACCAGTGGAAGCTGTTGATCTGACCACATTCTTAAAAGGGGTTTTGATCTCTCACTGCAACTAGAAACTTCACAGACAAATCAGGTAAATCCCAAAGAGAATTTCCTGCCTTATAATGAGAAGGGCAACAAAGCAATAGCTGTTTTCAATAGCATATAAACCAGTGCAAGTTTAAAATTCACAGGCATGTCATGAACAGGCATGTTCTGTTGTCAAGTGTTCGCAATCCATCAAATGAGCTGAAGCCCCAGCTGGGAACATCCCTGCTCTTCTAAGATCAGACAGGTGACACCAGATGCCATGTGTTAAATCTTTAGATTTAACAATCTAACAAACTGAACAATTGAACAAATAAACAATAGCAAGCTGCACCTAGGAAAGTTAAGTTACCATGACCAAATGAGCAAAGACACTGCTTAGCAACTGCCAGACTCAACTTCTGTGCCATTCCTCCTGATAGCTACACAAGGTTGACAAAAGTTTAGCTGCTTTTAAGAATCTTTCAAATGGCAACCATTAAGAGAACATTAGTGTAAGACCTAAAGAGCACCATGCATATTCAAAATATTCTCATCTAATATATATAAAGAGTTACCCTGAGAAAGTGTAGGTAGCAGCAATGTAAATGAAGTTTTCATAGTAAAGCTGCTTGCTGTCTTGGAAATCATTCATGCTGCAGACAATCTCTGAGGAGCCTGCCCCCTTCACTGTCAGCATTATAAAGGGTGGGAGAACAGGCTCATCCCATGCATAATCCAGAGAGGTCATAGGCTTCACTTCAGTGTACAGCCTTGGCTCAACAACACCATGCTGATTAAAAACGACTGGGACCTGTAACAGTTAGGAAAGAGGATTCAGTTTCACACAGGAATTGTTCATCAGATTTTCTGCTATCGTTTTCCATTTTTCAGGAGCTGATCACTGAAACATGTTCAACTCACTAGCTCCCTCCCCATGTGCTTTCACAGACATTGTCTCTCATTCAGAGTCTCAAATAAAGGTAAGTCTCAAAGCAATGAGAAATGCCATCTTCGCTTTTATCCGTCACCCGTGGTTCAAAATGTCTTTAGACCCACAGGAGCAGCTCAAACTCTCCAAAATTAGGAGACCTGCTTGGTTTTATCTAACACTCCAGTACCAATAACCAGAATGAGAACCAGTACCTACTAAGAACTGTGTCTCCTGCTCTGATCAGTAGTCAGTAGATTACTGTAAAAAACACAGTCAATCCTCTGGTTTCTATAACCACTGACGGGGAAGCCCAAAGACAGAGAGGAAGCAAGTGGCAGCAGTAGCCCCAGTTCTTTATACAGGTTACTCAAGTGCTGATAGTAACACAGAGCAGATTACAAACTATGACCCTATCAGTAGCAATGCTCTTCCATGTAAGACTTGCAGTCTAGCAAGTCAGCACTGCTACTGAACAACAAGTAGCTGAGTGCTACCCATTTTTACTGAAGCTTCAGGAAACCACAATAATTCTATACAAATACCTCTTGCTACACACAGTTTCATTTTATTTCATTGGACATAGCTTCTAACAAACACAAAAGAACTCCTACTTTTCTGGTTTTACTCAAAGATGTAAGAAAAAAGAACTGATCTTTGTTTCCCCTTGACCTTGGAGAAGTTGTCGATGCGGAAAGGCGGCGGCAGCTGATCTGTGTCACTGAAGGCAATTCGGTACGTGGCTCCCTGAAGGGTGATCTCTACTCTTAAGAAGTAACATTTTCCCAGAGTGTCCCTGAGCAAGAACAAACAAGTGCAGAACAGGTAGGTAGGCATTTGATCTGCCACAGGCCTAAGTGTTAACCAGCAGCTTCTATCACAAAATGGAAGTATGCCACAGAAGATTTATCTATCATAGCTACCTCATATTGATATGGAACGAGTTGTTTTTGTTGACCTCAAAGCCCCCCGACCAAATGCAGTTTGGGACATCCATCAGCCTCACACATAACAGCTGATCATAGTCATTACGTGGCCAGTGGAACACAACACTGGAACCAGGAAGTGTGGAGATATAGCCATCAGGATTGGATGCTCCCTAGGAAGAGAAACTGGTTAATACACATGCTGTAAGGATTAAACCCACAGTATTCATCTCTACTCCTCTCAAATACAAACACAGTCATTCTTCTGTTGGGTGGATGTTAGAATAACCAGCCAACAATACTTTCAAGTATCATGTTTGTGTTCTTTTTGGCTCGAAGATGCTGTGACTAGCTACAGGTATTGAAACAGTAAGGAAGGAAAGGCAGCAGCTCACCCGGCCCCTGGCGAATTCCCGCTGCACAAAGGCAAGCCTGTAGGTTGACTTGTTATCCAGGAGGTAACGGGGTGCAAACATTACCATGCAGGTATCAATGTAACGGCCTCGGCCCTTCTTCACATCAATGCCTGGCAACAAACCCAAGTTGACAATAAAGTTATTATTTACAGGAGAAAAAACACATTTGCCACAATATATTTCACCTAACAAAAGTTCCCTTTCTTGGGATCCTGAGATGTGGTTTCTGCCATCATTTGAAACATTATCTTTAACAGCAAATGTAATTTAATGCCATCTGTTACCTGCTGGTTTTCAAATACAATGTAGAGATGGCAAGATAAAAAGATATATCACCCAGTCACAAGTAAATTCATGTCACTATTCCACTAATAAACATATGAAAAATGAAAAGTCCCCAAAAATCACCATGGAGTAACTTCCCAAAGTCACTTAATTAGAAACTAAAAGCTTCTAAGGAAATTGTACACTAGGAGCACAAGGAAGACAGAAGTTGCCCTTCTCCACAGCCTGCAGAAGCATCACAAAGCAAAAACCACAGAAGCAGCACGTGGCTGAACCATTACAGTATATAACAAATCCAAATTATCAAACAGGAATGCTGTGGGATTTCAACTGTTCTTGGAAGGAACACACAGGTGGAAGAGAGACACAGAGACAGAACAGTTTGTAAATGCAGCTATCAATACTCCACAATGAAAAGTAAAAATAAAAGTAACTGAAAACTGATTTTTAAGCTAATCAAATTAAAGACATTAAAATACTTCTAATAGTATTTTTAGTGTAGTAATTTTCTCTGGACTGTCAAAAGCCTTTAAGAACACGTTCCCCTGCTGTAATTGTTCTGGTTTTCATGTCACTGACATCAAGCCTTGCCAAGTTGTTCAGTATTTCTCCAGTGTCCCTATCAGCACATACCAATGTTATAAATGAGGCCTGGCCTGTTTCCATGCTGGATCACCTTCAGGGCTCTGACACCACTGCCACCATCCAGGGAGAAGCCCTGGCACCAGCCAGGCATGCCTTCGGGATGGATTCCTTTTCCAACCCGCATTGTACAACTAAGGGTAAGAAGAAAACACACACATTAACTCAGCTGAGTGAAGGATCAGACACCAAAACAATGCTGATGATCAAACACATACCCAGATGCTAAAAGAACATGTGCTTTAATATAAAAGCATTAGAAGCCACAACAGAACTAACCAACCAAGGAGCTGTCAGTAGGTATGTGCTTATTTTGGTATTTAGAAACTTAATAACAGATTATCTTAATAGGGAAAGATTTTTCCTGCATGATATCTATACTAATATATCAGCAGCCAATCCTCTGTGAATTACTTTCATACTTTGTAAGTAACCTCTTAGTCTGCTCTTCTTGGGGCATTACTTACAGGTTTGGCTGTTCTTTATCAGCATAGCAGAACAGAAGTGGGCTGAGGCTTCTAGCAAGCTCATGCTCTTCAAACTGGCCTGCAGCATCTGTTTTTGCATTATCTTGTCTGAAGATAAGTGGTAATCCTTTAAGTAAGCACAAAAACTGGAGTGTCAAACTACAGTTCACCTTTGCACAAATTACAATGAAAATGCTAAAAACTACTTCAAATTAAGGAATGACCTAAAATATTTCAGTTGTAATATAAGCCATTAGTCTGCATTCATTCTCCTCTTGCTCTCCTCCTAACCTGCTGAACAGGTAGAGCCATTAAGAGCCATGGGCTCTGATCCACACAGAACAGGAAAGTGCCAATGGATGTTAACAGAATAACTGCAATTTAGACCTGTTCCTTTCTCAAGGCATTTCAGACTTTGAAAACTACCATTTTAACAGTGATCTAATTGATGTTGATTCATTGGAGTTACAGTAGCCAATGTTTGGAAATCAGCAATATAGCAACTATAATGTTAAAATTATCTGCTGCAACACTCAGCAAACAATAGCTGCTGACACTGTAGAAGAGAAAATAAAGAGAAATAAAAAATTCTTGCTACTTTAATTCCTCTTAAGTAGCATTTAAAAGCCCTATTTGGCTAGAAAGAAAAATCAACACACTGCATGAACTCTTTCTCTCTCAGTTCAGGACTGCAGCTATGAAAGAAGATCCTGTAAAGCTACCTGTTTTGTTAATTAACCAATATGGTGCTGAAATGAGTATTTTCAGAGAGCCTTCAGCACGACACACAATCCTTATGGTCAGGTTCAGCAGCCGCCTGCTGACGTCGTACAGCCGCATCCGCACCATGTAGTTCTGGGTGCCAGGAGGGATCAACAGCTCTTTGCATTTGGGGAAGTTTTCCAGCAATACCCCTGGGAAAACAAAGGGAAACCAAATTAAACCAAACATCACTCCCACAGAAACATGACTTTCTGATGACCATAGAGGCTGGTGTTTCATATGGCTTGGTCCTTCTGAGTGTTTCATATAGCTCACCCAGGTTAATTCTTAAATCTGCCTAGTGCAGTAACCTCTGGCTTCATGAAGAAATGCTTCCATTTCAGTCATAAGCAGGAAAGAGTTCTGGGAAGAACCCTGCTTAGGGCTAATTACTGCTTTAGACATCAGAAGTCCAGCCAGTGTTGAATAATTCCATATGGATTCTCAACATCAGTTTTTCCTGTCAGAAAGAAAACAGTAAAACAACCTAAAGATGTCGGGCATTTATTTGATTTATTCCCTTCTTTATCACTGTCCTCTCCAGTCTCCACTCTCAGGAAAATGAGAAAAGAGATGAATAAGGAACAGATCAAGAGAGTTGACAGATTTGGGAGAATAATGGCAATACTGGCATCCTTTTTAGATGTGTGTACTTGGTTATTAACTATAAGCCCTGCAACCCAATGAAATAATCGTATCTTGCACCACAGTTGCTTGCACAAGAAACAGTTATATGGAGGTACACTTCTAGGAGGATCAGGAAGTGCTATCTAAAAAGGAACCTTACCAAGCTCAATGTTCTGAGATGTATCAGCTGTGTGCAATGCTGCTTCTTTGCCAGGTTTTAAGGTCCCATTGATAGGCATTCCTTTAACATAGAACTCAAGTTCACAAGGTAGCAGGTTACAGATTACCACTGTTGGCAGGAGATAAATAGTATGCCCAGGCTGTCTGAAAATCTGTTTAGCACTGTCAGAAAATATGTTGGAAGGCATGTAATCAGGGTAATTTTCTTTCTTTATAGCCACACAAAACCTGTGAAGGCAAAAAGAGGTCACCAATGAACTCCATGGAATAACTGAACCCTGTTTTTCTGTATTACAATCCTCCCACAATATGCTGTAACTTCAGGACTGACAGCAAACTCAACATTTAGGATTCTTCTCCACATAGTCATTGCAGACTTTAATGATAAGCTATTTTGTATTTATGCTTAACATTTAAGACAACAGGTGTTTTCTGATTTTAATCAACAAATTAATTTAGATACTCAAAAAGCCTTGTCTGTTCAGAGATGTAACAGAAAATTGCTTTTCCAGACAACCAACTTCCACGAACTCAAAGAAACATGTTATTATCCATTACTAAAAAGAAACTTTAACTATTGAAGTAAACTATAAACATGTTCTTAAATATAAATGCTGGATATGTCATTCTTCCCAGCAGATACATCCTTCCTTTGGCCACCTGACACTTCAGATTTTCATTAAAGTAAAACCCTGAGTAAGGAAACCTTCATTTAAAATCATTTGTTAATCTTCCTCCCTGTTCAAAACCAGCACATTAAGAAATGAACTATGGAACTAACTATATAGTATGCAAAAGTCATCTCCTGAAACAACTTCCATAACCTCTATTCTACTGTTTCCTAAACTCAGAGCATCCCTAAACCCATCCTCTTAGACAACTACAACATCCAATGAAGTCCTCACTATCCAGTGACATTTTGGGGCTCGGAACAGACTGCAGGATATTAGGACAAAGAATTCCCTAAGGCAAGCCAGTTATTGTCCTCAGAGAGACAGTTTTAAGTTCAGGTTCTATTTTCTAACCTTCTCCTTTTCACAATACATGTGCCTACTGCTCTCAGAGCTGGGCTGTTAGGCACTATCAAAGGGGCTTCAATGAGCCCTGCAGAGATACGGCAGTTATGCTTCAATGCTCTCTCATTGTTCAAGAGGTGAAACCAAACATCCCATCACACTGCAGAAGCTTTCATTTCCAAGTCCTTTCGTTCCTGCTAGTTATTTTCACAGTATTTCAGCTGTGAGAAGACAACACAGCTTACAGCAGAAGAATTAGCTCCTCCTCACCTGAAGAATCGACTGTTCTCCGACTCCATGGAGTGACACTCGCGCTTGCTGCTGCAGACCTCTGCTGTCTTCTGCACATTAGTCCAGTAAATGGGAGCCTTACAGAAGAAGACTCCCATTCCTTTCGGCCTGACTTGCAAGCGCCAAGAGGTAAGATGTAATGGAATAGCAAAGGAGTCTCCTGGCATAACTGCTGGAAGAACTACAGGTTCTGCAACCAGAGAAGACAATACACATATCAAAGCAGATCCCTTAACGTTTGCAAAGAGTTAAGTTCTAATTTCTGAAGCAACACCCTTGGTTTTCACATGAGGCACTGACCAATTTATGTAAGCTTCAAACACCAACCCATTCCTTTAAGTACTGTTAACAATCTGGCAACAGCCAAATTTAGGTGTGCAGATCTGAAACTGGAAAGACTAAAAACTTGCTGGAATTGAAATTCCTTATCCTTAGATGCTTACTCCAAAAAGACCTCATCCATGGCATTTTGGTACTTTATCAGCATATCACTATATTTCAAGATTGCACCTCTGCACACTAATACCTGAAACCTTCCACACTACTGCTAAAAGATATGACATGCCACAAACAGAAACAAGATTCAGTCTTCACAGAGTCTCAGCTTTCCCCATTTACCTGAACAATAAGCAAAACTCCCACTGCCCTCTCTAGCTTAACCTTACTGATCATTTTCTTCCTAACATTACCATTTCCCCTTCAGGGAGGTCTACTTTGTTGTCAACCATCAGAAACTACTTGGGAGGAAGCTAAAGATCTCCTGTAGTAAGGAAGGACTATAGAACACTTACTGTCAGGAGCAGAGGGACTATCTAGCCTCAGCTCCATGGGTGTTTCCAGCTTGTTCTTCACAATCAAGGCTGAGCGCACTGTTATCACTTTCCGAGCGCTGCCTTCCATGGTAACTTCAAACACCACACGAACTGGAGGCAATGAAGAAAACTGGAAGATATTTAAAAGCATTTAAAAGCTCAGGTAATGATTATATCTAGATGAGGGACACCTTAATTTTTAACCATTCACTGATGGAATAAAAACTTGCCAAGTGAGTGCAACCGTGTGCAACAGCTAAGGTACATAGAGTTTCTAACAATGATTTCTGATCCTGTATCTCCTCTTCAAAACACAACACAATTAACTATAAAAAAGTAGTTCTAAATATTACTAACTCCCATCTTTCTCAACATGATGCAAATTCAAGTAAGAGCAATACAGATCCTAAAAGAATACTTTATACACTATCTCACTTTTACATCACTTAAAGAATTCCTGGAGTTTGAATTCCAGATCTCCTATAATTAACAGTTACTCATCATGCCTATCTGTCAAAACTAAAAACTAAGGTGGAGCTTTCTTAAAACACTCATACTTTACTCTTGGCTGCCCTTCTGCTGTGGTGTTTTATCTCCTACCCTGCACAAAGACACTACCACTTTGCTCCAGAAAATGACATTTTACATGGGCTCACATGCTGGAGTTCACATACTGAAATTCAAACCCCGTTCTTCAAACAACCATTTACACTGGGGTAAGGAATGGGAAGTCACGTTAAATACTCATTCTGATTTGAAAGTTCATTCTGTTTGCCTTCTACTGGAAGGGCTGTAGAAGGATGAAAGCCCCTTCACTTGTAGAATTATGCTAGTCCTAGCTAAGTAGCTCTCAAAAAATGAAAATATGTACTCACGTAGACTTGGGGGTGTATTATATTTGTTCTACTTATAGGGCTTCCAAGCTGGGGAGAAAGGAAACAAGAAAGTTCAAGTTGTTCAACTTTTAAGCTATTACTCTCAGCTGTAATACAGAACATGACTACAGAAGAATAAACTAAATATTTTCATCACTTGGTGTTCCTGACCTTCAGTACAGCTTGGAAAACGTGTCAGAGCTGTATGAGCAAAACCTGTTTGTAACACTGCTTGAAAACAAACAAAAGCTGCAGGAAGGTTTCTTGAAAATCAAACTCTTGGAGACATCATTACTCTCAGATTACAGACTCTATGAAAACTCTCACTCTAATCAGAACTTACAGTGGAAGAGGATGAGTTCTTATCTGGTGCAGCGTATCGAAAATAGGTCCCAACCTTGTCTACAGACACTGGGCTGACTTCTTCCCAGCCATTCACTCTCACTTGCAGCTGATGGATTCTGAGATCATGTGTGTGCCTGCCAGGTTACAACAAGTGAAATCACTCTAAGCATCATTATACAGTGTAAACACCAAACAGTTCAAACCAAGACCATCTTCTGGATTCTGAATAAAGAATCTCACTACAGCATTTAAAACACCAAGGTCTCAAGAGCTTTTCCATTTCATGGATAAAGGCTGATTCATTTGAGTCTGTTCAATTGTTCCACCTTCCCTAATGAAGGTACAGAAGTACAACTATGTCATGCAAGCAAAAATGAAAGAATGCTACATGTTTGTTAACTAGTTCTTGACACTGATAACATTTATGCTCAGCAACCAATGGCCTCCACAGTTCTTTAGAGTAAAGGACATGGGATTTGGAATCAAGGCCCCTAAATCCTTCTAAAAGCTCAGAAGGATCCAACTACACATAGGAATGGCTGCCACCAATAGCAATACATTCTGATCACCAGATAATTTCACTCCATGCCTCAGTTTTAAATATTTAAACACAAAATATTAACAAGTGGTTTTACAAATAATGTCCACTTTTCATTTAATATCTGCCAGTGTCCTCACAACCACGACCCCACATGTGCCATATCCATATATACACGAGTGTGTCAAAGCACATCTCCCAGCCTGGGCCCTTCACCTGTGTCTGAGTTTCCCTCTGGCTTCAAATTCAAATGGAACCTCTTCCCCAGTGATCACTTCTTGCCACTCACTGACATTATGAGCATCATCCAGCAACGTCCCATTTTCCCCAGGAACAACACCTGGACTCCCACTGTGAGACAGAGCAGCCCTGTGAAGAGAACCACATCAGTTTACACAGTGACAAAACCACTGCTTCAAGTACCAAATACTCTGTAGCCTGCCTCAGTCTATACAAGTCCTGCAGTGAAGACATACACAGCATCAAAGACACATACATCAGCAATGTATCTGACCAGTTCTCAAACTCTCTGGGGCATCTTGGAAAAAAAACACCTCATTTTTTAGTAGTAAAAGTATCTCACTGTACAAGAGGAGGCTCTTAACTAAGAATGACTGGGAGTTGCCTTTGTTTCTCTGCAAGAAGAGCACTGAAAACAACAGGGTTTGGCTGCCATATCAGAGAAGCCAAACACTATCCAACTGAGCTCCCAGCAGCCTCTTACCTGGTAGGTGTTGTAGTTAGGGTAGCAAACCAGAGAGTGCATCCAGTGTGATTCCTCAAAGCAAAGGGCACAAATGGTTGCCTGCGTTTTGGAGTCTTCATTTCAGCTGTAAAACAGAAGAAAGAGTTGTCTATGTGCTTATGAGCTAAGCAAGCACTCAGATCCTAATGTAGGATGAAGCAAAACAGCTGCAGAACCATGACCTGCACTAACTAAAGAAAAACAGACTGAAGAAAGAAGATAACAGATTCCTTAACCAATTTAACCATTAGAGAAACAGTAGAGCTACATCATCCCCCTGCATCAACACCACCAGGAACAGAGCTTAATCTGCATGTTCTTTTGTTTCTTCATAGCAAGTCTGATAAAATACTGGGTCTCCAGTTAAAACTAACATGCTGAAAAGCTAACCAAAACCCCAACTGCAATCACAACCACTAACTTTTCAGGTACAGCCAAGTGTTCATAAAGTCTTAAACACACTCATCTGCAATTAAGATTTCTGCTCTATTTAACATGACAAATACATAATCCCATGATGTACCCCCCTTTAAAAATGGGACTTTTATTCTCAAACACTGACCAATATTTGGAATATAGAAATATTTTCCTATGCAAGATAAAGTTTACTGAAACAAAGCATGAAAAATATTTTGAACACAACCAAAGGGTAATCTGACAGAGCAGAACACCTCAGGAGAGGAAACTTCACCTTACTGTCTGACTTTGTTCAGGTATGCATTACTAACAAGCACACAAGTGCTCCTCTCGTTTTCCAGGCTGCAGTCAGTCTTATCTGTGAAACACCTCCTGTGCTTGGGCAGAGAAAAACCTTGACAAATTCCAGTAACTTACTTAAAAAGGAAGATAAATGGTTGCTACCTAAATACATCTTTATGATTGTTCCTTCTGAAGGCATCTTAAAGCTTTAGGTAGTAAAATATACATGCTGAGTCAAGCATAAGTATGTACATTGAACACACTGTTGAATATTATTAGAACAAAAAAAAAAAATCTTGTGATTTCTATACTGCTATTTTTAATCACACTACCCTGTGACTAAACAGTAGTCATCATACTCTCTAGAAAAGGGAAAAGAGACTTCCTACAGGATTAGCTACACTTTTCCCTTCTTTCCTGAAGGTCCCAGAGAGGAATGTAAGAGAAAGGATGAAATACTAAATTAAGCAGCTTAAAAGCAAATTTAGCTGTTACACTGTTAGGTTTGGGGGTTTTTGATGGTTGTTTTTTTTAAATATAGAGGCCAATCTACCAGCAAGTCACCTGTACCACACAGTATTTACTGTACAAGAGCCTTCCAAAGAAGAAAACAACCTTTTTCTCTCTCTCTGCTATACAGTACCTCTAGCATAGATCTGATGCTCTAGGTTAGTCAAACTGGCTGTACTCCTAGTTCTAAGGTAGACAAGAGGAAGGCCTGGCAGACAGGAAAGACAAAGTTAGCAGGTAAGAAAAACCACACAAATACAGGCAGACTCTTTTCCATCATGCATGAGGAGATACAGACAGCTGGCAGCATGCAGTCAGTCTGAGTCTCTACCCATTTGCACACATCAAGCAGGCATCTGAATAGCTAGCACTTCTTCCAGAAGTTACACTGGGAGAAAAGAAGCTGAAAAGATCTGTCACATATCAAGTGCTATTACTGAAGAGGATTGTTCCCCAGGAACTGTCATTTAGTTCTTTAGGGGTACAGAAAGAAGAGACCACCTCTAACCCACACACCTCCTGAACTTGCCACTCCTAACCCTCTGACAGGATAGTGACTCAGTAACTGAGCAAGTATGACACAGGGAGCAGGACTAGCAGAGCAAAGTGAACACTGAAAGCTAAGGAAGCAGAAAGGCTTTTGGTTTTAAAGAACTGAATACAATCAAATAAAAATTAACATTTTTGCCTTTTTTTGCCAAGTATCTCTAACAATTCATTGTATGCTGTGGAGACCAAATACATTAGAGAGATGACTGTGTGTGCCAGGAGTGTGATTAATGAGCATCATACTCTGCCCGAAGCATGCTGGATCCCCCGAAGGACCAACCCAGTCTTCTGAACTGATTACATTCACTTCTTTGTCCTGTTTACAGTAATCCTCCATCCATGACTGCTTGGTGCATGTGTATTGTTCTAGAGGAACAGAAGCACAGACAGGAAATGTCTCCAAGGTGGCAGAGAACAAAGCAATTGGAAAGTATGTTAAAGTCAAAGCACTAAAGGCACTCCCTCCTAATGGCAAAAGTTTCACTGCTTTTTCTAGGAGCCACTTACATAAGCTAAAGATAAACAACAGCTCATGAAACCACAGCAGTGTCTTCAGAAACAGGAGTTTTTATATTCTTAAGATTTTGGTTTTTACTTTTTAACCCTGCAGTGGAATTCCATGTTCTGAAGATAAGCCTGTGGCAAGGTAAGAGCTCTCCCTAAGGCAATTACCCTTACATATTTTAAGGTCAGAAACTGTTGTTTGGTTGGTTTTTGGTTTAGTTTTTAAGGGGTATGTGCACATTCCTGCACAACTATCAAGACACCGAGGGAGTCCACTGGCACAGTATTCAACATAAACTAGCCTTACTACTTGCTATTACTAGAATTAAAAAGCATCATGGGATCATTAGGAATCATTGATTTGATTTTCTCCCCTTCCACCTTGGCTCCCCCTTTCTGCTAACCCAAAGGCCTTACAGGAGAGAGCAGCAAATATTCAAGGAGCAAGGAAGGCTCTCCTGTTACACGTGCAAGCTCAGTCATTTGCAACTCTTTATCATGACCACCAAATTACTCACAATGGCATACAGAATAAACAACAGTATTTCTAGGAAATGCACATTCCTACTAATTCCTACTAACCTCTACAATGTGCAGCTCATGTCTTCACACTTACACAACAGCTGGTAGAATACAGGCTGCCTAACTGCACACCTGTGTACAGCCATGTGGAGTATGGAGAGACCTGTGCCAAATCTCCCTCCCTCCCTCTAAGGGCCACCAGCAGGACTCAAAGAGAAGTATCTGCCAGTTTCAGTACAGGGGAAATTGGAGTGTTGAGTGATGCACTCGGGGAATATTCCTACACACCCATGAAGACAGAGGTGATGTTGATATCCAAGCGCTCCCTAGCCTTCACTTCCAGCTTCAGCCGGGAAGGGTGGAGGCGGCTCGAGGCTTGCTGCTGCCAAGAAACTGAACATGGCCATGGCTCAATAAATGGCTCCCAGCCTGAGAACAAACAGAAAAGGTCACATCTATGACACCTTTGAAGGTCACATTGCAATGCTGCTTACATACCTAACTATTTAATAACAAAATGTTATTAAAATGGTTATTAAAATACCAAGATTCTTCCCTTTCAGTCTGTATTCAAGGGCAACTTGGAAGTCTACAGAGTTCATTTACAAGCTAATACAAAGGTGCTCCAGCTCCTCCATTTGAATCAGTGTTTATTATGTGTGCAGAAATACCTTCATTCTAAGGAAAGCATTGGAAGGCAGTTACAGCTTCATACTGCAGTTAGCCACAGCATCAGAAGGCAGTTACAGCTTCATACTGCAGTTAGCCACAACTAAGTTCTCTGCAATAATTTTCACACAATTATACACAAGCTGGCCTACTATTTGTTATCTCAAAAGACAAAGGTTTAAAAGCTATTTAAAAATATGTAATTTAAGAAAGAAACCTCCCCTGTTACTGGCAGGTAACTCCTGAGGGTGGTTGTCACAGATTTTGTGACAGAAAATGTAGTTTCTCAATTCAGAGAAAACACACAACTAGATGACTTCCTTTGTCAGTGTCCGACCTGTACTGAGGCATAACTTGCCTTTTTATACCTAAAATATAAGCTGTGATGGTGGTATTATGTTAACCCACTGCCTTTAGCCTCACCATCCATCCTCACATGGGCTTTTCCTAACTGATGTAAGTAACAAGTGAATGCATCAAAATAAATGCTCTCCATGAGAAGTGAATAGAGAGACAGCTAGTTACACAGCTCTCATGTTCCTGGATAACCTTTTTATGCAATTACATTCAGTGCAAATTTCCTATCAGCAATCCCTCTACCTTCCACACCTCTCCACCTGCTCTCAAGTTAGGCTAGGATCACATCTTCTCTCACACACACAGTCACAACATGCATTTCAGGTTGGGTGAGTTCCAGGCTACTGCAGTAGGCAAGGCTGAACTTAAGGAAAGGAAACAACAACTGCTCCAGTGTCTCACCTGAAAGCTCCCGATTGTAATAATCTCCAGAGAGGGTAAAATCAGCACAGCCTTCAGGGTTAGCTCTCAAATGCTGGAGAAAATTCAAACCTGCAAAAAAACCAGTGAATGATAAACTAATGCAACAGAAGGAAGTTTCCTGATTTCATGAACTGTGAAGCAAGCAATGACAAGAGGTCTGTCTTGTCTTTTAAACGGTACAAAAAGCGTATCATAAACATAACATCTGTAGACAGCCATGCTTTATAACATGGAGCCTCCCCAGGGTTCTCCTCAGGACAGTTTCCACTTGTGATATGATGTACAAAGGGGAGAACAGAATCTTCACTCTGCAAAATCTGTAATCATCATCTAAACAAAACCTACATTTTTTGTGAACAAAAAAGAATTCCCAAACCTCTCTCAATAACCACAACACTCTCAGCTGAAATTTGAACACACACACACAGAGCACCTGACAGGTGCTGATGACACGCACACACAGAGCACCTGACAGGACTTTATGCAACTCATTCAGCAAACCAAGATACTCACGTGAAAAGGTTAACTCTGCCAGGGGAACATCACAGTCCATGCAGTCATCAATAAAGCAGATGCATATGCTTTCTGCTTTTATTTCCACTCCAGAGATGAACTGAAAAGGCACAATCCCCTGGGTACCCCGACCAGAAGAGGTCAGGGAAACTGATTTCAAAGGTTCAGCATTCTTAAATAACCAACTTGCTGCTTTTTTTAAGTCACCTTAGATAAAACCAAACAATGAATTAATCATCATCTGCTTCCTCAATGACATGCACTTACTTCAAACCCATATCTCTTAAGAGGTACAGCAAGACACCAACAGTACCTTGAATAGGTTCTAATTAAGAACAAAACCCAGAAGATTATAAATACACTGCTATTTTCTAAGAATAACAGATGAGTTTAGAATGTTGCAAACTGAGTGGCAACATAATGCTAATCTGTAGTAACACTATGAATGCCTCTACTGAAGCTGGGAAACATGACAGTGCTAAAGAAAAAGAATCACCCTAACCTCCAAGCACAAATGCATTCAAACACCCCAGAGAAGACATCCCAAACAGCAAAGAATCTTTGGGAGGTGGGTTCTATAGAACAGAAAAATGAGAATGCTGAAGATTGTATGTAAAGCCAGAGCCAAAGTAAAGAGGAGAAGGAAATACTGGCTGTTCACCAGGTACCTCCCAGCCTGGAAGCTTTTCCTTAACTGCAAGTTAGGTAACATGAAGACTCTGCAAGGCTACCCAGGGCTATGGAAGGTTACCTTGGCAGATCAGAAGTGCTTTACGACAATCCTCCAGACTGAATCCCAAATCCTGGAGGCGAGCCAGCTGCAACTCTGTAATTGAGCAGATCACCAATCACAAATCCCAAATCCCTGCCAGGTATCTACTTGTCTGCATTTCTAACAGTAAGATACAGCTGTATGGAAACAGGGGGTTCAAGACTTCAACTGTAGAAAAAGCCTGAGATTCAGCACTGCTCTTATAACCCCCCCAAAACCCTTAAAGTTTACCTTCTAGAATATATGGCCTGTTTCTAGCCTCCTACAAGAAGCCAACATACTCTAGAAATCTCTACTGGGATTAGAATTGTTTTTGTAAACCAACCCTTCACTGAGAACACAATTACTTAGTGCCTTTGAACTCCCTACATGAGCAGAGAAGAATGTGTGTGTTTCTCCTTTAGACACAGACTCTGGCTTCACTCCAACAGCTAAATACCTACCAAGAACAGGATCCAGCGCACGTTTGGATCTCTCTCTGTTTTCATGTGTCAAGGAGAAAGTCTCATTCAGCAGTGCTGAACCTGAAGGATTAGCAGTGTTTTCAGCAGTCAGTACAGATGAGTCAGGCATAGCTGCACTAGTCTGTTGAGGAATTGACTTTGCAATTGCCAAGAACAGTTGCACATCGTTGTAGGACAGTCTGATATCCAGTGCCTGCAGCTGGATCTGAAGAAAATAAGAACAAGATTCAGTTACCCTTTTCTACATATTTTTCCTGTATACTTTGGGTATTAACAAAGCTTCTCTCAAAGGAAGACAAAACTTAGTATTAAAATCTGATGACCACAATGTTTTAAAGCTCCAGTAATGGAGTTACCAAACCTGTTGTTCTTTACTAAAAACCAAAAGCATTAAAAGCATGTATCAGGGGTGAAAAAAGTTCTCTTTGGATCTAATTGGTAAAAAGAAGTCTCTACATCCAGCATGGTGGGGAGTAGAAGGGACTTCTGGGGATCATCAAGTATAACTTCACTGCTAAAACAGGGCCACCCAGAGCAGGTTGCCCAGGATCACCTCCAGGTGGCTTTGGAATCTCTCCAGAGAAGGAGACTCCACAACCTCTCTGGGCAGCCTGGGCCAGGGCTCTGGCATCCTCAGTCTTAAATAGATTTTCCCTCTATTACACACTAATATCGAGGTATAGAAAATAAATCTTTTCTTTTCAGGTATCAGTAACTAACATATCTACTTTATCAGTCCACCTTTTCCCCACTCTGAATCTCTAGAATATATCCCAGAAATTGCACTGTTACCACTAAGAGCATTTTCTGCATGCTTGTTTCTTTGTTTTTGGTATGTCAGGAAAAAATGCTCTTAGTGTTCTCTTATGCATTTGAAAGTATTCCATTGAATCCTTGGGCATAAAATAATCTGGCTAGATCATGAGCTAGTGTTCTCTGTTGCATACAGTTTTCTTCAGGTCTTTAATATTACCTCTAGAATAGGAGGAAAATCCTCACTATTAAAAGCATCCAACAGTCCTGAACCACTTGGGTAGGAAGCATTCCCAACAAGTTCCATCTGGATTTGTACTGGATCAATAATGGACAGTGCAGTCTCTTGCTCATTTCCCAACCGGCAAGAGAAAACCTAGAAATCACAAATGGTTTGAAATGAATTAGGAACCAAGAGAACAGGTCTGACAAGAGCCTCACAATCAAAGGCTGACTAGTACAAAACATGAACTACAGCCCTGAACCAATTGTTCTCTGCAACTCCTCTGTAAACCTGAAGACAGCAGAGATTCTAAAAGCTTTCCAATTTGTTCCAGTGGCCAGCTATGCTGGAAGCTAGATCAGGAACCAGCAGTCTTTTGAGATGACAGTCAAGTGTTTCAATGTCTTAAATGAAACTATCAAACCATTCTTAAAAGTGCTGTAGATAAGAGCATTTGATGAGCCACTAACTGACTTCAAAAATCATCTGTGGGCTACTCCCACTGTCTACATACTTCTAGTAAAGCATCTTCAGCAGCTCTTCTAATTCTAGGTATGTTTCAGAAAAGCAAATTTACTTCTTCTTACCTCAATGCCACACAAGCTACCAGAGAAAGGACGATCCAACAGCTTGGGCTTGTAAGTAAGAACCGTGGTCCCCTTCAAAATGATTGCGTTGGTGTCGAAACAAGACATGTCTTCAACAACCACAAACTCAGTTCCTTAACAGAACAAAATGCCAAGTAACAAACAAGGTACTGGAAACACCAGTAAGGTATTCTAAGCATTTATAGCAGGTTTCTTGACTTTCTGTCTCTAACTTTAGAGGACATTTTTTTTCCATTAGCACAATGTGGCTTTTAGTGAGAAAAGCTCCTCAAAAGCACCATAAGAGAATGCCTTTACCTGTCACATTCACCTTGACTTCCAGCTGTTTCTCTGCAGACACAGGCAGCGACGAGCGCTTGGTAACCACCCCGCTCTTGACTGCCTTCGGCAGCACAGCCGCCTCGCTGCTGTACGTGCGCTGCCGGGGAGCGAGGCCACCCTCACGCCTCTTGGAGTCTCCAGGAGCATACAAGAAGTCATGGACCAGCAAGAGCCAGTCAAAGATCAGAAAGACTCGAAGGTTGTTCAGAACAACTGTGAAACTGGAGGAATCCTTAGTAGACCTTTTCAGGAGAGAGAAGCATACAGAAGAGCTTCACATCTTGCACGTATTCAAAAGGATGCAGAAAACTACCAACATCCAGCTAGTAAGAGCAATGTGGAACTTTATAGGGATACACTTAGCTTACAGAGTGCCTGGCCTTCAGAATATACATTTCTTTTTTGTTTTAACCAGACTGAAATTGATCAAGTTGCTGCATCCACAGAAACCCAACAGATCTTAACTTTAGGAATTCTAAGCTGTGGTGCTACAAAAGATGAACTGCAAAACTATGTACCAGGAATTAATTTACAAAAGCTCCTTGAATATTGATACTAATATGTGAAGTCTCAAATTTTAAACCTGATCTTTTCATTATTATTTTACATCTGTTTGGTATCAAGCCCAACATACTGAAACTCACCTGGCTCCATATCCCTGTAAAGATTAGATGTACAGTGTGTTTCCTCTCACGCCCTGCCAGCATTTAGCAGCACAGGAAGCTCCTTTGTCATTCAGAAAAAATGCCTGCCTGAACTTTATCATCCCATTTTGAGTATCTGGCTAGGAGGGATAAAAGTGTTTGGCTACATCATCTGGAATACCAACTACATTTGGTCACGCTAACTGAAAATAATCTGAAGTGCTTAAACACCATGAAACTATTTTATATCCAACACATTCTGCACTATAAAATCTCTAATGAACTGTAACTCCTTTGTGGGAAGCTGCCTGCCTGCAATGCTTCCCAACAGTAAAAGCCTTTAACCCTCCCTGGCTCTCCAGGACACTTCCAAAAGGCACGAGGCAGTAAAACACTCGCTGAGCTCTGCAAACGCTTACATCCGGTGCCAAGGATGCTCTCACCAGGGAAAATGTAACACATGCTTATGTGCTGAAACTTAAAAGCACAACAGTTGGGAAGAAAATTCCTGAAACTATCATCCATAACCCAGATAACTGGTCAGCAGTTAGTTAGTTACATGAAACTTTGGTGGGTTTGTTTTGTTTTGCTTTCAGAAAATCCCATGGCATTTTAGTTTTATTCCAATCAAATCCTGGCATCTTTCTACATACTTAAACCCATCATACATTACCCAAATCTTTACCACATAGGTCTCTCTATTGCCTCAAGTGCTTTGGCTTTTATGAAACAAATGTCTTCAAGATTTTCTACTGGACTGAAACAGTTCACAGATTTTTCTTTTGTACATCACCCTTATAACTGCATCAGAAGGTATCACCCTTCCACAGGAGTTAGAAAGCTAAGTTCGGTCAGTGAACTTGATCCAAAGTGAAAGCAGCATCTCTAGTCATCTCACTTCACCCTCTGCTTTGACAGTTAACATCCCTCACCAAAATACCATGCTGACACAGGCAAATAGTGACACTATATTCCCATTCTCAATACTAAATCAGAACAAAGCAGATAGCCACTGAGAAGCCTTTGAGCATTCTGGGTGATCTGGATAAGGAACAGCAAACAGGGTAGGACAGAGTCCAGGAGGGAATGCAGAGATTGGGTTTTGAAGAGATGCCATGTTTGGCTTGATTTGATTCTCTCAGAAAGGCAAGTGTGACACCTACTGGAACACAGCTTTTGTGCAACATATCTTCACAATTCTACAGCTTTATGGTTTTAAGCAAACACACAAGTGATAGGCCAAACTTCTCAAGCTTTAAACACTACTGAATTTAATAAGCCAGAACATCATCTGCTTCATCACACATTCAAACCTTAGTTTTATTACAAGGGGAACAAAAACCCAGAAATTCAACAACCCCTAGTTAATCACTTCAGATTTCAACCTACCAAGTACCACTGACCATCCCAAAAATGCCTTCAGATTGAAATACAATGCTAGCAAGTTTATCTACATTAGTAGATGCTGTGTTGAGAACAAGACAATGCTGAGGGAGTATGTCATGATTAAAAACAAGCAAATAAACAAATCCCAGAATTACCTACCTGAAATGCAATTCAATCTGGATTGCTCCTGGACTACTAGTGTTCTTGGATGACTGAAAAATACAGTTGAACACATTTGGTGTGCCTGCAGTAGACTTCTGTCCAGCATAACGTGTGTCAAATGCCATCATGGAATGAGAAACCAAGTTGACAGACTTTGTTCCATTTGAAGAGCTTTCAAAAAGCAACTTGGACTTCTTAAAATCAAACCTAGGAGAATAAAAAAGCAAACCAATTAAGAGTTGGTTTAAGAGTTTTGTAGTTCATTTACTTCTAGAAGTCACTGTTTTAAGAGCATGCATGGTATACTGCTGATAGTTTCCAATTGCCTGTTTTCAAAGCCAGCTCTAATCACATCTCATATCACAGAGACAGGAAGTCAATCTATACTCTATGTAATGGTACAGAATCTTCTGGATTATAAACCCCCCCAAAACAACAGCAGATCTCTGTCATTTAAGATTCCCTGGCAACATTTTCTTAATTAGAATCCCATTTGGCTTGGGCAAGTCAACTTGTGACTGAGCTGTCATTTGAAGGACACAGATGGCATCTCCTGAACAGTGTCATTCCCTTTCATCTTTCACAGCAACTGAACCTCTCCATTTGGACTCAGTTAACAAATTCTATTCCACCACATTATTAAACCATAATTTCAAGTGTTAAATGAATTCCTGTCCTATAATCTCTTAGATGAGCAAAGTATTCAGGATAAGGTATGCAGTAACAAAAGAAACCCCTTACCTGGCTAAAGAGCTGCATTCATCTTTTCCTTTTGGATCCATCAGTTCCAGACTCACATTCACCATGTCAATGAGGAATGACATAGAAGTATACACCTCTCCACTCAGAACTGTCTGGAAGTGCAAAACACCAACATTCTTTCTAAGAGCATGTGTTTAACTTTCATTCCTGAATTAACTTTTGTTATTCCAGACAGATGCAAGCAGATGTAGTGTCCTTCTCCTTCTAAGAATTTCATTAACCACTACAGGGGAAAAGTTACATTCCCAACAGTGTAGCCTTCAAGCTGAAAAATGCCTATTAATCCACTTTCACTCTACTGTTAATCTCCCAGCCCACTTGGTAAGCTACATGAAAAAAGAGATATTTGGCCTAATAAGCAAAGCCCCAGAGATTTCAAGACAGAATTTCAGCTGCATATGGTTCCTTACATGAATCCTTGGATCCTGCAGATCATAAGGTCGCATGAACTCTTCCACAGGCTCCCCAAGGTTGTTCTCCAGCAGCCCATGGATCAGTTTGTACTTATTCAAGTCCAGGGAACAATGGACTGATGAGAGGTTGCCATGTATCGATATATCTGCAACTGCATGACTCAGCTCTCTGCAACAAAGCAAAAAGCCTCAGTATTTCAAGGTGCTGTAACACAGCAGGCAATGCTTTTAAGATATGATAAAAGGTACCTAACCCACAGGGTTTAGGCTGGTAGCTTAAGGTGATCCTGTTTAGATGAACTCACTTGTCTAAGTTTCTCTCTACTTGTAACTTCAGTCTGAAAGGTTCTGTTAATAGGCTTCCTCCTGTCTGCCTCACAAAGTAGGATGGAAAGCTCAAGTCCACACTAGTATCTTCCAAAGCCTTTGAATACTCTCTCTGATGTCTTTCTGCAGCAAATATGTCCATGTCCTGCAGATCAACCACAATGCAGTCTAAGAGGCAGATGTGATCCTCTGCAAGTGCACAGGAGATAGCACATTAAAGGAAGGAAAAAAAAAATCTGTATAAAACTACTGCAACTTACTTTAAAAGAAATTTAGATTCACTTGGAAGTTATTCTGATTTGTTTAATTTATTTTTTATTCACACTCACCAATATCTGTAACTACCAGATACCAAGCTCATTCACAGGTAAATGTAAACTCTGACCAAAAGTCCTACTATACTCCTTACACATCTGCAACATGCATCTCAAAACATGCCCAAATTGCAGGACTGCTCTTCCAGAAACTGAATTACAACTCTCTAACCCCTTAAGCTGCAAAAATCAAGTCTGAAAAGAAGCAGTTATTTGGTTTTAAATCTATAATACTTAGACCCAGAGCCTTCCCTTTTCACTGTCACATAAGACACAAACAAACCCACACTGCATTACTTTACAAGGAAGCAGAGCTCTCTGGGGTTTCTACTCTTTCTCACATACCTGGACTGTCAGGGTTTGGTACAACAGGCAGCTTTGATTGTTGCCCTTGTTGCTTACTCGATGTATTCAGCACAGGCTCACCCTTCAGCCTAGACATGTTTGTTGATGGTTTTTTCATGACCAATCCTTCCATCACTCCTTTGGAGTCCTCAGCACTCGTTGTTTTCTTCATGCTATGTTTCGGGGTTCCCAAAGGAGATGAAAACTGAACTGAATCCTGCTAATGAAAGTAATTTTGTAATTAACACTACATGTTCCATTTAATTTCTAAGGAACCAACATACCAAGGTTCAAGCTGCAACAAATTCCTGTCCAAAAACCTACCTATTTGACTGCCAGTACCTTTTGCTGTAGAAGAGGCCAAACTCCTATAACCTTAAGAGCAGATTACAACATTTGCTTTTAAAAACAAGTTTATTTCAGCAGCATTTTCAAAAGAGCTCTGCAACCTTTCCAGTAAGAGGTTAATCCAAAACCAGTGGGGTTTGCACAAAACAAACCAGCTCCACATGTAGAAGAAATGAATAGAAAATAGAGGGGTAAGACTATCAAGATATCGACCCTTTCTGTAGAATAGAGACTGATTTGCTGAACAACTGCAGATGATGAGAAGAAGGTATGCCAGCATTTCTGCAAGATCATGTCCACAACTTAACATAGAACATGTGAACAAATGCTTCTATACATGAAGTTATCATTTTATGTGCTTTAAATACTTCAGTCATCACACTGAAATATGTCTCAAAATTTTCCTGCAGTAGCTCTGTTTAAGAAGAAATCCCTACCCTGACTGTTAACATCCTCACAGGTGAAAACCAGACAAGCTCAGTTATATTCATGTAAAACATCTTAGACATTTCCTGAGCAGAACATATCCAGTGGAAGTCTTAGGAGCTTTTCCACCTTCATGATGCTGTCTAGCATCAAAACCTGCCAAGGGTACAGTTCACTAGTAGAACAGTCACATCAACATCAGGATTTCATTCTCTCAAAAGCATGTGTCTGGTGGAACAGGTTTACATACTACCTTTATGCTCCAAAGGCAATTTCAGGGTTCATATAGTCTGTCCTGATTTCAATTTATTAACTTCATGTTTCCATTCTCCTCAGCTTCACATGCCCTAGCAGATAGAAAGCATCTGTCTTTATTGATCTCCACTTGCCTCTCACTCTGGGACTGCTCACTTTACCCATGACTGCAGGATTGTTACCAGTGCTTCTCAACTTCTTTCTGTATCCAGCTTCCAATACAATTTTTACTCATAAACTTTCCTTTCTGATTTTAGTTACTAATTTTACTTGCCTTATGTGGCTTTTAATTATTATTCATTGGAAAAACTCCTTGCAACCACAACCATCACATTTTAAGATTAACAACTTGAAGACATTAAGATTTCACTTGAAGGAGAAGACTGAAAAGTACATGCAAAGAAAAATCACTCCATCATCTATAGATCTATGAATCTGTGCAATAAACCCAAATTAACAGCACCTCAGACATGCATAAAGAGCACACCACAACAATTCCAAATCCAATTCTCACAGAATTCAGCAGGCTTTAGAACAGAAACATCATTTTTAATGTATAAAGGAACTTTTAAAGTGCTAAATTCCACCAGATTGCCTTTTGTTTAATAAAAGAGGAGCACCTGAACATGACTACAGAGATGCAAAATACCTCAAACAGAACTGGATCCTTGTAGGCACTGCCTTGTAAAATCCGATCCTCAAAGATAAACACAGGACAGAGAAAAAATGAAAACAAACCAAACCACCAAAAAACCCCTCAAAAATCACACCTGATCTGCTTTAAACCCCCAAATCTCTACAGTGCTAGCTAACACAGTATTTTTAAGCTGAAATAAAAATACTGTGCACACATCCTTTATCTTGCAACATTAATTTAGGACTCCACTGCCTTTAGATACGTCAGCACACTGCAGCACAGAAGGTAACTTACTACGACAGCCCAATGCTGCCTTACAGCAAAGACACTGATAGATGTAAACCAGGAGGTAAAAGACTCACCACCAAACTGCTGCAGAAATTCAGTCCACCTAATTTCTGCTCTCCTTTAAAATGGATGAGGGGGTTCCCAAAACAACTGTGCATTTTGTTGCAAAGGTTACATACAGAAAGCCACCCAAAAGGGATCTTCCTCACCCCAAATTTTGTGGCTGCATCTCTCAACAGCAACACCAACTATTCTGTGCCCTTTGCCTAGCCTCAGGTCCAAGCATCCACTGGAAACCTTCCATTAGGTTTCACCTAATCGAAGCAACCACACACACGCAGTTTCATTAGCAACAGAAAAAGAGTAACAAAACAAACTCACTTCTGCTCTCCAGTGCAAGTCTCAGGCAATACAGAGCTCTCTTTTCTGCTCCTCACTCTGCTGAAATTCTGTTTAGTGAACTGCTGAAGCAGCTACCAAAGAGGGTTAGCTGGAATTCCTTATGCTCCCAGGCTCAGCTGTGCACCCAGCTGGGTCCTGTTTCCAACCAGGAGCAGCTGTAGCGAGTTCCAGAGCAGTCTACCCCGGGCCCCTCAGCTCAGGTGCAGGCACAGCAGGGAGCAGTTAACTACCATCACCTGCAGGCTAGGTCCCCAAGATTACCCAGCACACTGGCACAGCCTGCTCTGCTACTACTAGTACAAAGTGTATAAAATACAAGAATCTTTGCCTATTTTGATGCAGAAATAAAATGCCCAAGAACTAGCAAAAGCACAAGCTGCTACGTTAAGCAGTAATGTCCTTACCTTGTTCTTCAGGGAGAAAGTGCCTGGCATACCCGCAAACAGAAATCTGTTCTTCACTTTCAGCTTTCCCAGATTAGCTACAATGAGACTGTTAGACTTGGAGCTCTCAGGGATCAGGAGAACAGGAGCACCAGCCTCAATATCCAGAAGAACTCGGGAAGCTCGCTGTGCTTTATCTCTTACCTGGGAAGAGCAAAAATTCATTATAAAGCCTCAAACAGCAGCAAGTGGGTGGTTACTGCACACTGACCAGTAGTGAATTCAGGAATGCTACTCCTTCATTTACAAAATAAAGATGTGACAAAATTCTGTATCAAAAAAGCCACTCTGAACTCTCTTTTTAGGCAAAGACTAAAGGCTGGTTTAAACAGGACTGTGATGCAGGCAGCACACAGCTGTGCACAAGGTGCAGCCATCAGGAGTGGAGCACAATGACACCACTGAACTGTGAGGCATAAGACACTACTCAGCTCAGTACTTGAAAGATCATTAAAGGAAAATTATTTATGAAAGGCAAACAAAAATCATTTAGATGTTTCAAAATCAGGTTACAACTTCCTAACTGATGCACAGTGAAGTATTTTAGTACAAGTACTAACTCTTTCCTTCAATTATGGGAAACAACTTTTTAAAGACGACTATTACTCTTAACTATATCAATCACCCCCACATTAGGTTTTGTACTAAATAAGCTGTCACTGTCATGATTATTTATACACCATATTGTGCAAAAGCTCAGTATCTGATTTTCTCAGTCCACCTGAGTAGAACAGAGGGAATTCTCACTTGGTTCTCCCAATCCAGCTATCAGAACTACCTGCCACACCATGGACAAAAAGGCAAGATAAAATCTGGAGCCCTTTTTGACCAGGATCACAGAGGTAGGAAAACATATCAGCGCAGGACCCGCAGGATCCAGGTGCTGAAGTTTTAATTAGTGTGCAAATTTGGTATTCTACACTTCTAAACAGCAGCAGGATGGTTCTAAATAAGGTCTTTAACCTGCAAGATGAGTATGAGTAATCTCCATTCACACCAGAACTCTAAAGTCTCCCATGATTTCAACTCGCTGAGCTGATGCATTAACATAAATACTGCATTTCAACTTCTAAAAACAGGCTAGGAAAGAAAAGAGAAAACCCCGGACATACTGTTTGTCCTTCAATTGCTGCTCTTTGCCTCCCCAAGACATCCTGAAGCTGAGTAAAATGCTGGATGAAAGACACCACCTCTGCCTGGAAACGCTGAGTGTGCACATACTGAACAGACGCCATCCGCAGGGTGACCCGGACGTCACACTCCCTCTGCAGCAGCGGGTCTGGCCTCCCGTACCTGGGGGAAGGTTGAAAGGAAAACTGTTACCTAGCTCAGCTCCAGTGCTGCTGACTTTTTTGCATGCAAAATAATAATCCAGAGCATTTCATAGTATCGTAGACTCATAGAATTGTCAGAGTTGGAAGGGACCTTCAAGATCATCTAGTTCCAACCCCCCTGCCTGGCAGGGACACCTCCCACTAGATCAGGTTGCCCAAGGGCCCCATCAAGCCTTGGCTTAAAAGCTTCCAGAACTATTTCAATTACATGAAAAATGGGTTTTATATTGTTTCTAAATTAACAGACACACTTTTGGGGATTTTGTAACTCTTAACTAATAAGGTAAGCACTCCACTACATGCTAACAGCTTGGCTCAACTCTGAATCACTGTACTGGTACATTTGAAAGTAATTCCATAACATTACTTGGATAACTTCTAATCTAATTAATGTTGGTGGGTGGAAGAGGAGGTGGGAACCCATGAAACATCACAGGATAAGAACTACTGCTTTACACAAAGCAGAAAACACTGGGAGTACACTATAGCAAAAGCAAACCCCTAACTCAAAAACTAAGGAGCCATGGAAAATCTACTTCCTCAATTGAAAACCTCTTCCAACTTTTAAAAAACAAGTAGTGTTTTATCTAGGAACAATCCATGACCTAAATAATTTCAAGAACAACGTCAGAGAGAAATAAAAAAGCTATTTTCCCCAATAAGCCATGTACACTGCAGGACAAAGGACTGAAGATGTTCAAGGTCTCACTGAAGTCCCAAGCATCCAAAGCAGAATCATGCAGACCTGATAGCTGTGGGTTTGGGGTTTCTCTGTTTGGTTTTTTGTTTGTTGGTTTGGGTTGTGGTTTTTTTTTTTCTTTTGTGGGGGGGAGGAGGGAGTTAATGGTGCTAATATCAGGTAAGAAGAAGTTTCAATTCATACTTAAAGATCTGGAAAATGAGTGCTTCTTCACCACTTGTAGTGAAACGTTCTCTGTAAAACTCTCCATGAGCTGTAAGGTCACTTAAGGACAAACTTCCAATACTTCCTTGCAAGGCTAAATCGCCCTCTGCAAAATGAAAGGCAGACAATTAGGATCCCCCAAACACAGTTATTAAACCCCAGAAGTTTCTATTAGTGGGATAAACTTGCTAAATGTAATTGAATAAATCACTTTCAATTAAACATTAAACCTCTCGTCCAAAGCAAGTCACATCTTTCTGCTACGAAGATTCTGTTAATCCAAACATAACTGCATGCTTTATGCACACAATGTGATCACACCACTTCGATCTGTGAAAACCCAGAATGCTTTTTTCCTCTAAAAAAGTAACAGACAGGGCTGTTCTGCTCTGTGAGAGTGAAGAATTAAATCTCATCTAAAATGTTCAAGTGTTTGACAAATGGGAGGGATGGAAGGATTTAAAATCAAGCCTCAAAAAGCAGAGGAAGGAGCAGTGAGAAGAGAACATGCATCTTGCCCAGGAAAAGAAAACACCCAAGAATACCAACAAGCACCAAAATAAAACCATTTCAGATGACCACTCCAGCACACACCTCTTTTATTTTCAACTGCATGCAATCTCAGCTCTCCAATCTACTCACCAATCACTTCCAAGTGAGCTGCAAGCTTTGATACACTGGCTTTAGCAAGCTCACTGGTTGTCTTATTCAGCACTAATGATAAAGAATGAACCTGGCCAAACAAAAAGCAACAGGTTGGTATTAATATAACTTCACAACTGGTGCATGTTAGTTTTTCTCAAGACAACTGCACTTTAACACACAAATGGCAAATAAAATTATCTGACTGGGAGACACTGGAGGAAAGAAACCTTCTCATTTCCCTGTCTGCACATTAGCAGTTCTCCCAAGCAACTTAGAATGATCAGGTCACCAACAACTCCTAGCACTGTTATCTTCATCCTTTTCTCTCTCTCAAGACCTGTCATGTTTAAGTTAGACTGCAGGATCTCTGGGTGAAGACTAGAGGTACATACACACAAGACATATGCTTTATCCCTAAACTCTTGGGCACAGAGCAGACTGGTTGGGGCTGGAGAGGTAGGTGTTGAACTCTGCTCCTGAGAGCTCCACTGGATGAACATGGACCATTCTATCCCAGTGTCCCTTCAGGTGGCACACACATGCCCATCATTCTGCTATGTTTTGCTTTTCTGTTAACTTCTGCATATATTTTTTAAACTACATCTACATACACTTCATTGTTTCTGAATTAGAATATAAAACATTTGACTTAAATATCACCTTAAGTTTCTATAAACCAGATGTTTTATGACAGACAATCCAATTACTATTTTGCATCTCAAGTATACCTTCAGGTCCAGCTTAGTGTTTACAGGCTCTTGGGCTGGAGAAGCTGACAAGGTATTTATTTCTGATTTGACTGTCTGCTGAGTATCTTCAGGTTGCAGCTTCATAGCATGGTTATCAGCAGTGGATCCAATCCCAAAGAAATCCAGTATCACTACCCAAGTTTGCAAAGTTATTAAGACATCTAGGCAATTAAAATCAACATCTACACTACGGTTAATTCTGTTATAGCGAGAAGAGAATTCAGGATGTTTCCTATCCACTAGAAAGATATTGATATGAACTAATGAATCATCAAAGTTACTTTTTCCACAGGGCAACCTGGATCTGTCTGCTGTTGGAGAAGGAGGTGGAGTCAGAGGGTACTCAGAATCAGCATCTTCCTTTTGCTTCTTACGGGAGGCACAAACTGGTCTTTGGTATAGCTGAAAGACATTAGGTGCTTCTTCCATATGGGAAGGTAAGGACCGTGGCATGTCAGGGTATTCTACATTGGCTACCGAGGGGCAGGACTGGGAGAGGTATTCCTTATGTGCTAAGCTGGATGGCTTGGGCGCTCCACGGGACACCATGAGATTCTTATACAGAGAGTCTGGGTTCTTCTCCAGAAGATCCTCCATCAGCAGAGAACGCAAGGCAATCTGGATAGACAAAGTCTGAGGGTGATCTTTAGCAAACTCAACATCAAAATCCTGAAACTTAAGGCTGACAAGGCCCTGTGCACCCAGTGTAAGGTCACCGCTTAACTGAACCTGGAGCTCCGAGATGTGAAAGTTTGCTTGAATTTGAGTGAAAGATTTTGCTTCCCTGATGGCTAACAACTTGTTTGGAACAGAATTAAGACTAGAATGGCTGAACAAGCCATTTTCCTTCCGTTCACTTGAGAACTCTGGGCCTGTACTATGAAGTGATGCTGAAGGAGAACTAGGACAAGTCGAAGATACAGAAGTGGTTGGGAATTTGTTCAAATCTTCACTGTAAATTAAATTATCCAGAGTCTGCAGGACTTGTTCATACACATGTTTTGCTAACACCACCTACAAGGTAGAAAAAAGAAACAATGGTCGTGTTAGAGCTCCCTATAACGTAAGTATCTTACAGCTCACAAGTGGAATTTCAAGCCACAGATCTTACGTCTGTCCACCAGTAAACTCTAGAACAAGGTACAATGCAAAGTTGAAGCAAAACAATTCTGTATTAGCTCTGTAAGATGACACCATCTGGAACCTAGAACAGAATACCTTGTATTCCTAAACAGAGAGCATCCACACAGTTAGTTAAAAGTAATTCACCCCACAAACTAGCTTTAATTTACTGTGCTGACATTAAACAGTAATACATGGAGAAAACATTCTACTGCTTGTCTCCTTAGCTTTAGAAGTTTCAATTTCCCCTATCTAAGGTCTGCTCCTGCAGAGATTGTTTTCAAGATAATGGTATTTTAATTCTTAGTTTCTACTAGAATTGCAAATAAACGTGTTTGGACAGTGACACATTTATTTTTTCCTCTCTGACAGCTGTTTAGGGTAAGTAGAAGTTAGGCTAATTCATAAAGATGTCTAAAATGCTCCCAAAACCAGATTAAGTTTTTGTCACTTATTATGACTTAACACTTTCTTTTCTAGCCTCATGTATAAGGATCTAATTTCTAAATGACTCACATGTCAAATATGAAGATATTTGCCTGAGAAACACTTATCCTCTATGTAGGGAAGTACTTCTATACTAATAGTATAGATACATTACTACACCTGAAGAGGGTTCACAAATTTCCCTTCAATCTTCATAATGCTTGATATTCCAAAGTCTTCATTACTCAGAGGAAAAGTTACATCCAACTCTCTCTCTAGTGGTATCTTTTCCAATTTGAACTGGATGGTGGTGTTATTCAGAATATGGAAAGCTGTTAAGAGAAAGTGAAATTAAAACAACATCATAATAAAGTGAACTGATTATCCTTACAGCCTGTACAGCAGAGATAACACAGTAGCTATTGAACTTGCTCAGAATCTCTTGGAAATGCTAAAATAAGTAAATATGGCTCTGTTTTGTTCGATTTCTGCCTGGAAGACACTGCAGTTTTTGCTTGGGAGACTACAATAAATGAACTAGTCCACTGGAACTAGAATTGAGCAGGAGGATGGGTGAGACAATATACAACCAGACCTATGGTCAATACACATTCTCAGTAGCATCTACTACTGTTAAAGCAATTAGAGAGTCCTCTGACTAACATACCATGGCCTTTATGTAACGACTCAAAGAAGTCATGACGAGTAAAATGGGATTCTTCCTGGCTGTTAACACTGGCAGGACCTGAAGAATGCAGCCCATCAGATGTCTCACTTGCAGTCTCCTTCTTGCTTGTAAACTGACTGCTATTTAAAGAATACATTTTAATATCTTTAATTTCAACTTGCAGCCTATCACTTGTAGATTCATCTTCCCCTGGTACAAAATTCTGAATAGATATCTGTCCCAGATGACCCACGAGCAGCTCAGAGCTCCCAGGCTTTCGAGGGATGGAGACAATCGGTGACTCAATGTTTACATTCAATATAAGCTTAATGGTATCAGTTTGGAGAGGCTGTGATCCAAATGCATAGCCTTCACTATCTTCTACACTGGCAGCATCTCTAGGCCGTGGGGTCGTGTCAAACAGAGAAACCATTTCACTGTACTCAGCAGTTTTAGTTGCCAAGACTGTGGTGACTTTGGAAGCTGCACTCTTCAGCATGCTGCGGAAATTCTCCTCCAGTTCATCCATGGACAAAGTCAGCTCTTTCAGAAATTTTGCTGAGTGGTTGTAGTGCAAGGAGGCCATTCTGAGGTGGAGAGAGCATTCCTCTTTTGACTTTTCTGTGAAAGTGAAACTTAGAGCATCTGGGAGGCTATTTCCATCATCAAGCCTAAAGAATAAAGACTCGAAGTAATCTACATCACCAATGAGGTTTTCATACCTTCCTGCATTCCCTATGCTGACAACATACTGGTTCTTCACACTATCTTGTGTTAGATCCATAAGGTGAAGGCACCCAAGAGAGCCATTTACATCCAGCTTACTACACATGGAGACATTGACTTTGGTGCCACCAATACTGGCTGTTGCAATTTTCCTGCCATATTTTTCTCCATTTGTCATGCCAACTGTCCTGAGGAGGAGGATATTTAGCCAGTGAATATCAACTGCAACCTCCGTGTTCTGTATGTAGGTAGACTGGAAGGTGTCATGTTCTCTCCAGTCCCTTTCCAAGTCAGTTATTAAAGGCTGAGGACTAGAATCTTCCTTCTCCTTTGGGAAGGATTTCTGGAGAAACCCGATCAATTCAACAATAGTCTCTGGATTAAGGATGATATCCAGGTTGTTCACCTGTACAGAGATCACCTGCAGACTGCTATCCAAATTCATCGATGGGCATTCTGCACTCACAAACTGATACTCAAACTTTATCAGGGACTCTTGATCTTTCCCACTGTTACCAGATGAAGTATTTGAAGCTGTAGTGCATCTCTCTGCCAAGCTAGCTACATCCATGGGACGTGCATCATACGGTCCAGAAACCGGGGACTGAGCCCTGCTGTCTCGAAGACTTCCTGTTGGCACATCAAAACTCAGATTCTTATGAGAAGCCATCAGAAGATCAAAATCTGTTCCATATGTCTGCATAGTATCGACCAGTAAGAGGCCATGAACAGTCAAAGACACTTCTGCATCATATGGCCTTTTCACAAAGTGGGCATTGGTGCCAAAAACCTTGAGCACAGAGATGTACCTCCCGTTGCTTTCAACACCCAGCTGCATGCAGTTCACTTTGAATTCAGCCAAAAGCAGCTGAGATTCAACAAGAACCTCTCTGGTATGTTGCTCTAGCATCACAACACTCTGGGTTAGATTCATCACAGAATCGTGCAAACTGCCACCCTGCTCTACCTCTGCAAAAATCTTGTCCTTCCCTAAATGCAGGGCATCAGAAGGCTTTGTTTCAGAGGTACTCAGCTGGGCACAACAGTTCCTCAGAGCCAATATTTTGTCTTCATTGATATGAATTTTCAGGTCTGGTAGACTGCCAGACAAGACAGCTCCTGGGTATTTTGGGTCAGAGGTGTAGATCAGCCTGCGCTCCAGCTGCAGGTGAACATTGAACTTCTCTACCACGTGAGTTGGACCCACATCACTGTCCTGAACATGCTTCCAGTTGTCCTTCACTCGGCCCACCATGATCTGAAGGTCCATAAATGAAAGTGTGTATCTCTCATACATTTTTTTACTCATTAAGTGTGCTTGCAGCTGCTCCTCACTTATTTCTACTCCTGTAAACTCAGACATTTTGATGCCACTATTAGTGTTAGATTCTGGTGGTGGAGTATTGGGAGGAGTTGCAAGAGGTGTTTTATATTCCTCATCACTCAATTCATTGACTTCTGAAAAAGTATCTGCACTCCTTTTAGATTCCTCTGTGGATTAAAAAAATAACAGTAAATAAACAAACACACAAAAGTATTCTCCTGCCTCCTTGGATGTTTCCCACCATTACCTGATCATCCTCTCTGAAGCTGTGGTTTTTTTAAGCACAAAGCATACTCAGTACTGTCCTTGCCTCATTCCACTGGCATTTCTTTTTCTCATCAGGAAATCTACTACATTTCTTTTACATGCATGCAGATGTCAGTCACAATGTATTACAGAATCTATTAAAAGACACTATTGTCTCATTTTTAACCCACTTACTATTAGTACAAGATTTACTTTTAATCAAATTCATGACCCTACCTATGCAACTCTTTCCATCCTCAAACTATGATGTGAAACTTGACCCATACAGAGGGGAAACAAGCTTGTGAGATCTCTCCTCTTTACACAGACAAAAGAGTTTCTGGGAGAAGCTGGGAAAAGGAAAGCTACAATAGCTCTAGATCATACCTTGGGAATTGGTAAGCAATATTCTTCCCAGATCTACAACAACTAACACGGGATCCACACATTTGAAATCATCAGGGAAGATCACCTGAGGGGCAGAAATATCAAGGCACACAGTCCAGCTTTTGCTGTTTTCCTGGAAGGTAAGAAGAAAGACACAACAGCCCATAAGAAATAGTTCCCCCTCATGTACAAAAAAAAGCCATGTCAAACAAACTGATGTAGCTAGCCACTTTTTCACCTGAAGAGCTAACCTGCACGACCTCCAGCCAGACTACTTTGGTGGCTGGGTAAAGCAGAGACTCTCACCAGAGTCACTGAAGAGATAGTTTCAGTAGGTGAAACATGCCACGCTAAGAGAGATGCAATGAATCCCTCTGCAGAGGGACTCCCCACCACTAAGCTGAGAAGAGTCCATCCCCATAGTTAAG
This sequence comes from Galbula dea, assembly GCA_013399015.1. Taxonomy (NCBI): domain Eukaryota; kingdom Metazoa; phylum Chordata; class Aves; order Piciformes; family Galbulidae; genus Galbula; species Galbula dea. The sequence continues at coordinate 568,979 of VWZX01006832.1, read as the reverse complement.
AGAAGAACCTTTCCCATGACACTGGATCAGAGAAACCCTTGTCATGGCTATCCATAAACTTAGTAAGTTTGACACAACAGAGCTCCAATGCACCCTGCAGCCAACAAGTTGGTATGAAGTCAGCTGAGGAATGGGGTCAAGAACAGAACAATATTATTGTTTAATAATAATTAATGACATCTGGTCTGCAGCACAAAATGGACTGTTTGCCAACAAAAGGAATACTACAACACCACATATAAAACAGCCCACTTTCTTAGAAAAACCACCATGGAAAAAAACCCAAAAAAACACCACTCTTTAGAGCTTCAAATCCTAAAACACAGGACAAAAAAGCCCACATAAACATTTGGGGGGGGCAAAAACTTACAATGAAGTCTCCTACTAGTAAACGATCAATAGTTTGCCTGATTTCAGCCTTTGTCTGCATTTTCAGCTTGTTGTATTGCCTTCTGGCAGCTTCAGCCACTCTGGCCTCTAACTCAGACTGATAGCCAAAACCTGCACAAGAGACAGAAAACTGACTTAGGGATGGTTTTGTTCATCTGATGTTGAACCAGGAAAAAAAAAATAAGGGAGAAAGGGAAAAAGAGTTTAAAAGTTTAGTAGTAAAATGTAGGACAGGAAAACACATCACTTGCAAGTCAACAGCTGCACCTACACACCAGGCTGCTTCACAGAACAAAGGAACTGTCTAAGCAAAAAGCAAACACACCAAAAAAAATCACTTCCTAAACGTTTTTCTGGTCTTTATTTGACAGAGTTTCAACCTGAGTTACTAAATTTGAGGGAGATAGAAGGTGTGGCAAGTATGGCAGCAGAGGGAATGGTGGCTAAACCTGAAGAAGTTTGTGGAATATGCAGGCAGCCTTTTTCTGGTTGGTTGGTTTACTTGTTTAAACTTTATATCTAATGTTCATGGAATATTCAGTTAAACAAAGAAAGGAAAGAAGTTCCCCAGAGAAGACTCTTGAGTACTGCTTAATTTGAATGGGATGTGGAGGTTCTTTGACTACTAAGAATGAAAATAAGTAAAAACCAAAGAAAACAGAGGTTCTAATACCACCAAAAAGCCCCCCAGTCCCACCAAAAAAAACACAGTAAAGGTTAACCTGAGGTATGAACCCTTCCCTTGTAGAAGAAGTCAGCTACTTTCTTAATGGCTTGTGGATTGTAAATAATATTTAGAGGTCTGGTACTGACTTCCAGGCGCCTCTCAAAATTGCTGTGGATTGGATTCCTTTCATAAAGCATCTGGAACACTGGAGCATCAGGATCTGCAACTGAACCAAGAATGGGTTACAAAAAGCAGATGTAAAAATACCCAGACCAAACACATGGACAAAAGAAACAAACAAATCCCAAAGAATGTAATCCCTGATTTTGAATGGGTACTACTAGGAACTTCACACCTGTCTGAAAACTCTTCAGAACAGAAAAGCAAGGAACATGACCAACCTCTCCAACCAACAGAATTCAGCATGTTTGTACCTACAGAATCATTTTCAGAACTGGGTCCTCATGCTGAACTCCAGACAGGTTTTTTTCTTCTTTGAAACCAAGACACAGAGAAAGTGCAACTCTCATTGTCTTGAAATACATATTTTCTTTCTCACCTTCTTTAAAGTCAGTTTGCATGCACCCTTCTACCTGGACAAAGCTTCTAGCATTTCATCTTTACTATTTGCATGCACCCTTCTATCTGAATAAAGCTTCTAGCATTTCATCTTCACCATCTGCAAAAAGCATTTACATGAATTCAAACTTTAGGCATTCAGTTTTGAAATCTCTGCTCTGAAGGAACTCCCTCCTATGCTTGCTATCATCAAGCATATAGTGCAATCTTTACCAGTGTTCTGATGAGTCATTTCTGAGGACAAACTCTGGAGTCCAATGGAAGACATGCAGCCAACCTCTTTTTGCTGGTAAGAATTCAGAAGAAAAAGAGTGTTTAGATAAAATTAACCAAGCCACCTCATATAAGCATAACAGTCTTCTCTGTATTAGACTTCTGGCCACCTTATAAGTGAATTATATGTACAGCCTGAGACTATTGGATGCATTTTTACCCCAAATTTTTACCCTCAAACAAGAGAAGTATGACCAAAGCTAATGCTATCTACTCATGGAGCAGACAGACCAAAGTCTGAAGTGCAAATTTGAGTCAGTTCTCTACAAATGACAAACTCCACAGGAATTTCTCATGGAATGAGATTCAAATTCTGTTTGCCCAGAAGAGAAATTTGAAATATTTTCAGCAATTCATTCATTCAGAAAAAAGCTCTGCATGTCTGCATTCAGTGTTACAACCCTGAGGTGAAATAAAACCTGATGTGGAGCAAAGAGCTTTATGGAAAAGAACATTCACTGATCAAGCAGCAGTGCTGACTGCTCCAAAAATCAAAGCCTGTTCAACAAGTTACCTTCTTCCCAACACATGTAACTAAGCACAGAGAGCAAACAATGAAGAGTTCTATGAAGGGAACTCTCTTTGGAAAGAGGGAAAAAGTGAGTTCAACAAGTGGAAATCTTTCTTCAAGACTTTTGTGTCCTCTGAGATAAGACACAAACAAGAATAACATGCCTTGAGTTTTGGAATGCAAGCATTTTCACCTGCACTTATGAATCCCACATTAAAAGAGTTTTTGTCACCTACAGGATTTGGGAAAACAAGAACAGGAAATATGGTTCCTTCTGTTGCCAAATCCCTCAGAAAAAGGCCACCAAGCTGAACTTTGAGAAGGGAAGAATTCCTGCGAGGAAGGGATTCTGCCAGGATCTTTACACCTGAAATAGAAACACAAAAAATGCTTTTATTTCTTTTAGTACACAGCATAGGTTTTATTTAAATTTAACACATAACAAATATCATCCAACAAACAGGCCTTTTGGAAGGGTTTATATCTATTTGTTTCATAGAATGGTTTGGGTTGGAAGGGACCTTAATGATCCTCTACCTCCAACCCCCCTGCCAGGGGCATGGATGCCACCTGCTAGACCAGGTTGCCCAGGGCCACATTGAACCTGGCCTTGAACACAGCCAGGGATGGGGCAGCCACAACTTCTCTGGGCAACCTGTTCCAGTGTCTCACTACCCTCTGGTAAAGAGTTTCTTCCTAACATCTAACCTAAATCTTCCTTCTTGCAGTTTATAAGCATTCCCCTTTGTGCTGTCACTATCTGCACAAGTAAATAGTCTCTCTTTGTAAGCTCCCTTTAAGTACTGGAAGGCCACAGTAAGGTCTCACTGGAGCCTTCTCTGCTCCAGGCTGAACAACCCCAACTCTCAGCCTGTCCTCACAGCAGAAGGTTCCAGCCCTTGCATCATCTTCATAGCCTCCTCTGGACCCGCTCTAGAAGGTCCACGTGTTTCTTGTGCTGAGGGCCCCAGACCTGGACGACTATTCCAGGTGGAGTCTCAGTAGGGCAGAGGGGCAGAATCACCTCCCTTGTTCACCTCCCAGAATCACCTCCCTTGCTTCTACTTAAAAAATTACACAGAGGAATTTGGAATACACTACAGTGATCATGAAGAATGTATTTCTATAGCTGTCTTCCTTTCACACATGACAATATCTCATTTTAGACTCCTGTGTTGAAATCACTCACACATCTAGGGAAACTTCCCTTGATAATTCAACTTCCACAAGCTGCTTTCAAATCTTCATTTTCAACTTTTGTTTCAGTATAGTAATTTAAAGAATTAGAAATAAAAATAAAAGGAAGGTCTGAAGGCAGACAGATCTCTGGTCTTTTTTGTGAAAGAATAGAAATTGACTTAATACCTGAAAACTCCAGCTGCATAAAAGCAGTCTCCTCAGCATGCACCACCTTCTTCTTCTTATGCAACAGAGTGAAAGAGCCACCCTGCAACTGTAGATTTAATTTAGCAAAAACATGATCTCTCTTTGTAAAGGTATTCATGCTAGAAGCATCTGCAGCAGGATCAAAAAATTCATCTGCACCTAATTGAAAAAAGAAAATCAACACAACACCACATTAAATAAGACCAGTTTGTGGAAGGCTACTGAAGAACAAAAAAGTTTGCCTCAATTTGAAAATAAAAGATTCCCCCAGCTCTAGGGAAGAAAAATAGAAACAAAAATAAAGTGGGTATATCTTCTTCCTCAACAAAACTGAATATTCCATATCACTTCTATTTTAATCAGGGTAATGTAAACCTAAATTTCCAAAGATCCCAGCCCTGTTAATGTTATATCCAGTTAGAGCACGATGCATTACCCCACCCACCCCAACAGAAACAGTCCCAAAGCTCTTTGCCCTCAGTATCTGTAACACTGGCAGCAAATGTGTTCCATGTATTGCTTTAGAAATAAACAGGCACACCAAGTACTGAGATGTTTTGAACAGGCTGTTAAGCTTTAGACAGGCCCTGCTGCCTAGGTACACCAGGTGACACATGTAATCTCTGAACAGCACAGAACCAAGGAGTTGTTTGCGTTCACCTTCACCAGGTATCTAACCACGGCAACATCAACCACCTTAAAAAGAGACAGGCACCCCTCTACTTCCATACCTAGTATCTCTTCTGGATTCCACTGTTCCTTTGGGTCTGGCAGCAGCCCTTCAAAAGGTTCACCTTCATATGTTTGCTGAGCATAGCCATACCAGCCTCCCCAACCAGGAAACCAGGACTGAAGGTACTGCAGCATTCCAGTGCTACTGCCATGGCCAGATTCTGCTGTAGGGGAACCTCCAGGGGAATCAGGCAATGGCTCTTTAACACTCTGGAGTTGAACATTGAAGATACACACATTACTACTGACAAGTGAAAGAACATAACAAGTGTACAAAAAGGTCACAATAAAGCTACAATTCCATACTGTTGTGCACTCAGCACTCTTCAGTATACCACTAGTGATATCTGCAATCAATATTTAGCCTATCAGGACAGTAACAGCCAAGAAATAACAAACATATCACCAGTTAACTGCTGCCTATTCACACAGGAAGCCATCTGGCATTATTTAAATCTTAGTCTAGAAACACTAGACCAAATAGAAGTCACTTGACAGCATAAAACACAGGTCTGAATTTTAGCAATTGTGTTTGAAAGAGAGTCAACACTGTATTGTCACAGAGATTAGTTGGTATTTTATGAAGTGTGCTCAGAAAACCATTTTCATGAGACTCAACTTCTGCCATGTATTTATTCTGGGAAAATCCTCATTCCAGCCTCTTCCTTCCACCCTTTTTAAGATGAAGAGTACCTGCCCTAGGAATTCTGGCAAAGATACTACCCAGGAAGAACATCATATGAGGAGACAAAAGATTTCACCCTGCAAGTGACACACCACTGAAAACTGCAGGAACTGAGCACTGTTTGCAATTTTACCATTAACTCCACACTTCTACATGAAAGCAAAGACATGTTAACACTCTCCAGCAGAACAGAAGACACCACCTCAGAATCATTCCCTGAAAGATTCCAAATGTTATCCTGTAGGCAGAATGTTTCTCACCTCAGCTAGATCATGAAACTTATCATGAACTAACTGATACAGTATTTTCAGCTCCTCATAAGTCTGCTCTTCCTCAATGCGATGCATTTCTGCCTGAAAAGACAGAGAAGGTAAAGTATCAGCACTCATAGGATATAGCATGTTGTGCACAAACATGTCAAACACAGCTGCACTGAGAGACAGTATAGAAAAGATTAATGAATGATAGCATCCAAATGCCTAAGCACAAGAAAATAAAGAGAAGTCACAAGGGTAACAGTAACACTGACATTCTCCCATATGACAAAGTTTATTTACATTGTCAAACACATGATTTTAACACTTGCCATGGTAAAAATTCATCACCCAACTGCATCCTCCTATCACATATCAGAAAAAAGGTTTGCAGCACAAAACCTGAGCCATGGACAATAACCTAATTTAACAGAATGACTAGCTTAGCCAGGAGCAAAAAAAGCTTCTGTCTTGAGTAAAGAAGGTAGGGGAACTCCACTGCCTAAATTAGGACAAGGTAGTATTCTTATTCAGTCACTTAGACATGCTGTCTTCTTTGTACTGATGAAGAAGTTGTTTGTGGAAGCTTATGATTCACTGGAGTCTTAAAAAATCTATCAAGTAACAAGAAAGCTAAAGGCATTTTGCTAGTCCAGTGGCATTGCCCTTGTTAAATTTCACACCTCTGCTGAAGACAACAGTCACTATTATGAATGAAAAAGTCTCTCACTTTGCCAGGTACTTTAAAATTTCCAGTATAGTGACCTACTCCTACAGTTCATATCTAAATAAGACAACTAAGGACTGCATACAACTTAAAGCATCAATAGAACTGCACCTGTAACTAGGACAGGTGAGGTACAGGGCACCCTGAGCTTTTAACAAAAGTATCTGCACTAAGCATACAAGTATTTAACAAAAAAGTTCCAATACACCTAGAGATAAAAAGCAGCTAATCACAGTTCACAGGTTTTCCTTATGAAGTAGAACACAGGTTCATTATTAGGGGCCTCTTCCCCTAAATTCTTCATCCTAAACTCAACTGAGGGGAAAAAAAACCTCAAAACAAAGCACCTCCAAGCACACTGCCAACTAGCCACAATTTTTCCCACATTACCTACACAACCCAACCCAACCCACTTCTGATATTTAAATGCTTTCTGAATCTACAGAGAAGATGAGTTAAGAAAGCGTGTCACAGATTGGCATGAGCCTTCTATGAGACTTAATGCTATTTCTGGTGAAAACCAGCTACAGCTCAAAAGTCAAGACAGCTTTTTGCACAGCAAAACAAAAACACAAGAACCTTGCTGCACACACACCTCCCACAAGCCCAGGTTTCAAGCACTGAAAACCCAGCTGCAGTCAAAAGACAGCCTGTACAGTGAACATGGCCTGCAGCAGAACTAAAGCACGTTTCTAAACCAGAACAGATTTTAAACTGGAGAAGATGAAACAAAAATAGAAAATGCTTCATCAAGACTGTAGAAAACTCCAATCTGAATACCTGCTCTGTAGCAGACAGCGGTTCCCCCTTCAGCTTGACATAGTACATGTCAGTGTAAGACACTGCATCCTGGGCCCGATGTAACACGAACTCCCAGGTCGAACGCTGTCTCTGCTCCCTGATCTCCGACAGATTAGCATTCAGAGCAAAGAGCCACCATTCCCTGCAGCTGAAACATTGGACAGTCACTGTATCACCAGTATTTCCAGCCCCACAAATGCATGGCAAACTGCTGAAAGGTCCAGGAGAGGTTCAGTGAAACAGAGGGCAAGTGGTTGGGAAACGCATCAGTATTAGAGCATGCCTGTGCGGGCTGGTTCCACAGCTTGTGTAGAACAGTGCTCTGCAAAGTCCTCATCACTTCAGTGGGATTTAGTAGAGCTGTTATGTACCAGACCTCTGGGCTGAACTGATACCATCTTTCTTATTTGCCATTAGAAGAAACTAATAGGAGCTCTTTCACAGTATCACAGAATCATTCAGGTTGGATGAGACCTCTAAGATCATCAAGTCCAACCAGCAACCTAGCACCACCATGCCACTAAACCACGTCCCTAAATACCACATCTCTGTGTTTTTTAAACCCCTCCAGGGATGGTGACTCCACCATTGTCCTGGGCAGCCTGGGCCAATGCCTAACAACTCTGTCAGCGAAGAAATTTTTCCTGCTCCCCAATCTAAACCTCCCCTGGTGCAACTTTCCACAAACAAAATTTCAGAATGGGTATGGGAACAACACATGAAAACCAAAACTCTCTGATTATTATCTACCTTTTAACATTTGCCTTCACTCTTGTCTCCCCAGTGCAGTTTTTAGCATATTAACACCACCACAGATGCAGACATACTTACTTCTCTGTTACTGTAACCTTTGGTCTCCACTTCCTGAACTTCAGCTGTCTTTCCTTTCTAGCCAGTTCCTTTAAAAATCCCATTATCTGCTGATACTGCATCTTTTAGTAAAGCAACACAGAAATCAGTTAGGCAACACTGGAATGCTTTCCAAAGCAAAGGGGAGGAGCAAACAAAACAAAAACCCAACCACAGGCTTAGTTTATCTGTATCAACACCTGCACATGACTTCAGAATTAAGAATAATCTCAATCACGATTCAATGTTGTTCTCTAGCATCACATATCTTCTCCCAGCAGCTAACAGTTAACAAGTGATGCTCAATTTGCAGGCTTCCTTATTTACAAACAGAGTAAAATCTCCTTCCATGTCAGATTATCAACTTAACCTCAACCACTGTTGTACATTCTATAGGCTAAAAAACCCAACATGCATCCCTCCTTTTACTGCAATAAACAAATCAAGAATCTTATTTTGTTTTTGCAATGACCAGTTGCAGAAAAATAAATAATAGTAATTTGGACTGTTTGGTTTTAAAGTGACTTCTTTACTACTAGTTTGGACCCCCACCATGGCCTAGCATAGTTAACAGCACAAAGCTCATGATGGTCTCATTCCCCCTGCTCCTCAACATTCTCTGGTTCAGATATTGGGAGTTGAAGAAGATGGTTGGTATTTACCTGTGAAAGCTTCAAGGGTATAGTCTCAAGCTGGATGTCACACTCAAGCCGTGGAGTCTGGCGTGATCTTAAAGGCTCCTTAGAACAATTCCTCTTAAGAAGGGCAGAAGTGCACACAGGTTCCAGGATGTAATTATGAGCACGACTCTCCATGCTTTTATCCATTGCATCCTGTGGGTTACAAGCAAGTTTACTCTCTAAAAATGAGTGCACAATACTTACCAGGATGCAATGGTTTTATATAAAACCCACTTTATCAGCATGCCAGTCCATTTAAACATGCTCTCTCTTCAGAGGTAAAACTAGGTATTTCACAGCACAGCCTCTGTGAGTTGTACCTGCACCCTATCATCATAACACAAAACCATCCATTTCTGCTGCTCTTAAAAGCACCACATCAAATAAATTCCAAGCCACTTAGGAGACTAACAAGAGTAACAAAAATCTCTCTCTTGTACCTGTAGCTGAGCAGGTGGCAGGTCACCCAATAAGGTGCAGCTGGTATCCCAATAAACACTGAAGTCAGCCACATCCAACTGTTTTTTCCGCATCAGCTTCTCCACCTGAAGCAGAGAAAAGGGAATAAAATCAACACACCCCACCTAGTTTTTACTTCTACACACTCAACACAAAATGCCCAGAATCAATTTATTACAATAATCAGAAGAATATTAAAATGCCATGCTTTACTAAGTATTTCCTAGCACTCATAAAAGCCAGGATCCCATCATGGCTGCCATGAGTTCTGGTACAAAGTGTTATACTCACTGGTTCAAACACTGCATTCTGCATCGAGACAGTTTTGATGCATATGCCAAAGGCAAATGGCTGCAAAGGATTTGTGACACCATCTTCAAACCTCAAATGGACATCCTGGATTTTTAACTAGACAGGAAAAAGAATGTTACTAGAGACAACTCTCTGCACCATTAGAGAGGTCAGCAGTACTAATCATTAACACTGAACCCATTTAGTATTTAGCTTCTGCAATTCTCCAGCAAATTTCTGGTAGTTATTTAAGCCTCAGAGAAATCCTATTGCTCACTTCTGCTTTTGTACTCTCTGCTTTTATCCTTTCCTTACATTTATCACTAGTCCCTGCCCTTCCCTCCCCAAAACTAGACACCTTCACAGCACAGTGTACTCTATTTTGATATCCTAGAGTACTACCCTCCATTTTAAAGGCAAATGTGTAATTGCCTAAGACTCAAATTTGTTTCATCTACTAGAATCATCAGCACAGGCCACAACTAATTTTATATTGGTAAAGCCTTGGAGAGCACCAAGTCACTGTATTTTCTCAGAGGATGTAGAGGCCAAGACTGAGAAGAATACAGATACTCTTGTCTTGAGCTCCTGCACCAGACACACTCTTCTCAAAGCTATCAGGAAAAGCAAGTAGTCTGAGGTATCTTGCTTTTAAATTGCCTCTGGTGAGTTGAAATGCAGCCAAAGAATACAGTCAGACTATCTGCACATAAGGAGAGAGGAGGATAGCCCTTTCATGGAACTGAGAAGAAAATCTTCAGCAAGTAGCATGCAGAAAGTTTCTGGTTCTTAAACACAGCAATGGATAATGATGTAAATGGTGCTAAAATGTCACTAACTACACCAGGATTTCCAAAGAGAAAAAGTAACAGAGCCTAACAGCCATACTTCAGAGTCATTCTGAAACCCAGGAAACACAGGGCAGATTATTAGTAGTAGTAGAAGAAGAACAAAGAACTTGAGACAAAACAGAGTCAAATAACCAAAATCATAGATCAGCAGAGAGATTTGTTTCTTTACAAGTTATAAAAGATCACAACAAATCATTCTTCTGCTTCATAAGCAACTTAATTATTTTGGTGGCTTTATAAATCAAATGGGTTAAATGTGAGCAAAAGTGATCAGATTTCATACAAATTCCTTATCCAGCTATTGTTACAAACAAAAAATTTGCTGATTTCCCCCTGGTAACAGCAAGTTGGAAGATTTTCCCTTTCCAGAAGTCCCCATCAGGACTACTTTAAGAGCAAAGTTATGAAGGTTCAGTCTGAACTGGGACTGGCCTCTGCCAAACATCTGCCTTGGATTTACAAGTTTCTTGTCTGAGGACTACCCCATGGGAAGCACAGTGTAGCTCTTAACAAGCTTTCCAATGCAAAGGCTTACTTCAATGTTTTCTACAATTCTTGTCACCACAGATGCAGTGACTGAGTACCAGTAGGATTCCCCTTTCTGTTGTCGTTCTTTCTAGAAGAGAAAACAGGAACAAGCATTAACCAGCACTGCAACAACTGGGGAGGAAACAACATACCTTTTACACTGAAATTACTGGAAACAGGGAGAAAGAAAAGGAATTCCAATGACTTCAGTAGCTCCAACACACATGAGGGAGACACAACATGACAGGGTGGGGGAGCAGGGAGAGCAGAAACTGCTATGCTAGCATGTAGGACCAAATTCTATCTTGGCTTCCTATGCACTTGTTCTCCTGCTTCTTAGGAGACTTCAACGTAATCCATCTACCACAGCAGTTTCTTCACCATGCTAGACAAGTGTGACTCACTTTCCATTTTTCTTCAAGTGCCAGAAGAAGGGCTTTCTTGTGTTCTCTTTCTTGTAACTTCTCCCTTTCCTCATCAAAATCTTCTTTTTTTTCTGGTGCACCAATTAAGTGCAGTTTTGAGACAGATATCACCCATGGATCCACATGTGGACGATAAAAAGGGATCTGCAGGGTTATCTTGCCAATGAAACCTAGATATATGAAAGAGAGATGCTATCAGATTCCTGTGCAAGCACACACTATCAACCCTGGAGAATCTGAAAGAAACAGTGATGTAAGAAACAAACAAGCTGAAGTAAGACTGAATAACCTAGAAACCACAGTAAGCATTTTGTTCAAGCTTCTGACTCCCAAGTACAGGTTACTCTAAAATATGCAACACTTCCTGTTTATAAATGTGTGTCCTGCACACACAAGCAAAATACAAACCTGCCTTTACTTCAAATGGTAATTCCAGTTCCTTCAAGGCATCTTTCTTTAGTGGCAAGTTTTCCAATTCAACAGCACCTATACAAAGGGCAATAAAGACAAGCCTGTTAAATAAAATTAGGTTTAAAATTGAACATTAGAAGCCTCAAGAGAAGTCCCTCAACAGGGAAGATCCTGAACAGTATTAAGAAAAGGGACAGTCCAGTATCATACAATTCAGAAATTCTGATGAGATATGCTAAGCCTACTTGTGAAAGTTTCATCTAAAGTGGATTAACAAGGTTAATCAAAACCAACATAGGAACACACGAGAATTTACTACTCCTTGTACAAAACTTTATTAAAAGGCTCACACAAACACAATACTAAGTGATTGTTTCTGTTTCACTTTCCAGCTGTTACAAAAGCAACACACTTTTTTTTCTCCTACATCAGAGAATGAAAACACTGCAGAAAATACAACAAGGCCTCACCCTTCAGAAGAGCAACTGAAAGTTGGTCTATGTTCAGGTTATTGACATATTTGCCCAAATAGGTGTTGAGGACCCAGGCTACCAGCCCTTCCAACATGACTGTCCTAGAAGGCAGCAACTAATGTTTTCCTGTCATTTTCTGGATTTCTGTTTCATAATTACAGTCTTGCTCTGAAAGAAAAAAAAACACCAAGAAAATGATTGTCTGAAGTATATACTGTGAGCAGAGCTGACATACTGCTCTCTGCAATCCTTAATTAAAGCAACAAAAACACTAAGCTTGGTTTCTACTTTAAAAAAATGCTTTATGCTATGACCCTCAGGTCTCAAGTCAGAGTTTCATATACAGTTTTGATGATAACAGACCACTACCATTTGCAAATTCAGTTCATCTTTCCATCCTTTTTCTAATCAAAATACCCCATTTTGTTGCTGTAATCAAGAAGGCCAATCTACAATCCTCTTCCATGAAAGACTTGGACCTCCACGTTGATCTGATGCAGTTTTGTACTGGCCTCCTTCACTTCTGTTGCCAGTGTCTTCTTCAATCTGCCAGCATTCTGGTTTTGGAAGCCTGGTCTAAACTAACAGCCAGAAAATTTGACTCTATTTTTGTAGAATTCTTAAGAGATCTGTGAAACAACTCACCCTACCCAAATCCCTTTTTTGGGAAGAGTGTCTATGTGTGGGAAGTAATCAGATACAAGTCACATGAATAACTCATCAACAGGTTTTCAGAGTGACAGTATTGATCACTGCAACAAGGAGGGGAAAAAAAAGCTGCAGGACAGAAGCAATACTAGTCATCCATGTAAACACTTCCCTCCACATTCTTCTCCAACCATTTCTGTTTCAACGTATGTGGTAATCAGACCATTACAACCCCCAAATCCTTGTACCAGTTTTTAACCAGTGAATTGCAAAACTACTCTTAGCTTCTGCTAAGATGTCATTACAGTAAGGAAAAAAGCATGCAGCCCATGTCTTGTGGCTAGATACACATCAGGTATGTGTTTAGCAAAGTCTCCCAACCCTACACAAATCCCTAAAGCAGCATACATGTGGTTGGGTTGTACAGAGCAGAAAGGCTAACTAGGACAGACTGACTTGCACCCCACGAAAGAAGAAAAAACAATGACAACTTCAAGAGGTACATTTAAATTCTACACTGTGAGTCAGGGATTTCTCATCATGAGGTTTGCTTCATTTTAGGCACCCAGGTTTAAGGCTTTATTTCTTTAAAAAAAAAAAAAAGCCAGTGAAAATATTCAACTAATATGGTAAATAAAATAACCAGAATTAGGCAAATACTGAAAGGCTTTTTCTAAAGGCTGAAGTGGAACTATGCTGTCATGAAGGATGAAACACAAACATCACAAATAACATCAGGAATTTGAACTTGAATAAAGCATATCTTCACGTTAAACATTTAACATTTTTATCTTTGTAAAGTTTCTCAACGTTTTTCAAAACCAATACTTATTTCACCCAGTAAGACACTGCCCATGCAGGCCGCACACCACCTCTTATTACAGAATTTATACTAAGAGAATTGACAAAAAGTTGAAGTTCAAACATAAGCAAACCCTTGGCAGATTACCTTTAAAAAAAAAATAAATAAATAAAAACATAAATCTACAGGTCTTAGGAGCCAAATCAGAGAAAAGACCTTGAAGAAACTCTTGGAAACACTGAACAGGTTGGCATCGCAGTGCCTGAAACTCTCCAGTGCATGAGCAACTCCATGCCTGAAGCTGTCCTAAGAACTGTAAATAAAATAAATCACCTCCTTAACCTAAACTTTTTGTGAAACAAAAATAAGTATTTAGAAATCTTTCAAATGTTTTAAGGTTTTTACATTTGTTAACTTACTAGTTCACTGCTGAGCCACTGGAAATTAAAACAGAACACTGCTCTGTGACAATGTTTCTATTTTCGTAACATAGGAAAAAAGGCACAGTAAGCACTTATCAGGATGAGAATCAAAGTCCAAACCAGGACCTCAGTAAAAACAGGCACTCTTTTTCTAGAAAAAGACATAATTTTCCCAATAGGGAGGCCTGAAGGAGTGGGGCCAGGTCTAGCTCAAAGCCTGCAGGGCGAAGAGGTAGGAGAGCTGGGATGATGTCGCCTGTCAGCGCAAGGGAAAAGGGGGACTGCTTGTCAGACAAGGGCGGGGAGGAGCCTTCAGGACAGTCTCCCTTCTCTCTCTCTCTCCACCAAGGAACACACCGTGGGGAGGAGGAGATAGGATAGGAGAGGAGACCTGTTGGCACACAACGTGTGTGGAAGTCAAAGCGAAAGGTCACCTTGCCTAGAGGCGGCCGGAGAGAGCCCTGAGGAAGAGGCCAGGGACACACAGCCCGCGTCACGCCGGGAGGGCGCCTCAGGGGCATCCCGAGGCCCAGCCGCGGGGCTGAAGGCGGAGGCGCCACGCAGAGCCCTGTGGAACGAAGCGGAGCAATTCCCTTCGCGGTCCCAGCTCCGAGGCGTAGGGACCAAGGTCTGCGCGGGTGCCCCTTACCCCCCCTACCCGGTGCCGGGACGGCGGGGCGGAGCCCTGGGCCGGGGGGGGGCCGTGAGGCAGGGAGGGGCCCCTCAGAGCCGGGCCCGCGCTATGCAGCCGCGGCCGACTCGGGAGCGGAGGCTGACGCAGGAAAGAAACGCCAGTCAGGGCCCGGGCCGGCCGGCACGGCACGGCACGGCACAGCCCGGCGCGCGGCCCCAGCCCGCCCGTACCCACCTGGGCTCCTGTGGGCTGCCGCTCCCGGTGGCGCGCGGGGGGTCGGCGGGCCGCGCGCCAAACGATCCCCGAGCGGCAGACGGCGGGACGCCTAGCTAGGGGAGCGCCGAGCTATGGATGGGCGCGTCCCACGCCTCTTTAAGGCGGAGCCGGAGCGGGGCAGGCCTCGCACCGCAACGGTCAGCCGGCGGCGGGCCCTGAGCGGGCGGGGGGTGCGTACCGCGGTCCTAGCGAGGAGACCCTCGCAGCCGCTGTCGTGTAGAGAAAATGGCAGTAAATAAAGGCTTTGTGCTGGCGTCAAAGGTCCCTTTGCCCAGACTGGAGGTCACGGTTATGACTTCGTGAAGGTAAAGAGCAGTGGCTGTTGGTAAGAGACCTCTTCAGCATAGTGCTCTGGTCACTCCTCTTGTCATTAGGTGGTAACAGCAGGAAATAGAACTGATAAACCTACGGAATTCAAAAACCCATTCTAGACACTAGAATTCCGTTTAATGAAGAGGTCAGGAAATGGGGAAGATAGACATAACTGTAAAAATGCAGGCTGTTAAAAAACTTTTTATAAGCAAATGCAAGCACATTGTTCCTACTTAAGCATAAACTTGGATTTTCCTTCTGTCACACAGCTCTGTAATTTGAAAATCCAGTAAATTAACAGAGTGACTTAAATGCTGTAACAGGATCCTTCTTTTTAACGTTTATAAAACTTCAGTAATCTTCCACTGCTGCTTCAGTGTGCTCCCAATACTGGGAGTTAACGAACAAGACACGAAAATTCTCAGTCCAGTGCAAGAGGTTCAAAGCACTGTATCAAATTAGGTTATTTTCTTGTCTAAACCCTTCAGTCCTTTCTGAAAACTACTTTCAAGTTCAATAGACAGTTGTAAAAGGCTTTTTCATAACAAAGTCCTGTTTGCCAGTCCTCAGTTGCAAACCTCATTGCTTTTGTGAATGTTTAAAATCTGTGTCTTTTCTATAGCTGTAGAAGAAATACTATTCCAAAACACCCCTTTTCAGCCTAAGGCCTCAAAAATAACTGCATTTGGTTTCTCTTGAGGTAGAACAGAATAGTTCAGTTGGAAAGGAACTACAGGAATCATCTAGTCCAACAATATGTTTTTATGGCCCAGAAGAAAAGTCCTGCCTATTGTATGGCTTCACTCACAGGGAATTCAGTCACCATATGGCAAATTCTGGCTGAATACAGATGCCACAATTGTCAGTTAAGTCACATATGCAAAATATAATCATGGGAAGTGGGATCCCAAAAATTGACTTCCAAAACCAAGAGACTCCCACTTGATTGATGGAGAGCCTCCACTAATTTTCTGTAAGAGATGGCTGGATCTTCAGTGTCGAGCAAGAAGGGAAGAAGAACAGGATTTTCTGCTTCTGAGGTTTGAGTCAATTCCACTTGTAACAGATTATGCTATGCAGTCATCAAGACAGTCCTCTTCTGAGGTCCATGGGTGTGAGCTATCTGCCATACATAATCACATGGAATAGTCACTGGAACACAGGGAGAAATATTTTGGGGTTTATGGTTAACCTCAAAAATGAGATCAGAATCAATCAGGGAACCATATTAAATCAGCCAGGAAACAATGAGGAGCAACTTTAGAGCTGCCAATAGAAGGAACTTACTTCCTACCCCAAGATAATAACTCTTCAATCTAGATTTTATTTTCTAAAATAAAATGAGCTAAGTACAGCTAATGAAAGGCTCTGTTTAGACATAATAGCTGCAATCTAGTAAAAAAGGCTCCTGTAAAAGATTTCACTCCTTGATACACCTATGCTTGACTTGAGAAGTGTGGCTCAATAATGAGTGGAAGCAAGACAAGAAGTCTTAGCAAAAAAAATCAGAGGCATAAAGTTGGAACAATGCTCCTTTTCAGATCTGGTGAAGGTCTCTCTAGGCTATCACAGAAGAAAGGAAGCACTTGGCCATTCAGTTTAAAAGAAAAAGTATTCCATTTTTTCTTAAACTGCAAAGACTGTGTTTCAAGTCACAGTTGACAAAAGAGATTGAAAACCCCAAAAGCATCAGGGTCTGTATTCATCTGGAATTCAAGTCTCTGTAAGAATGCTACATTTAACATCATGTTTATTTTAGAAGAGAAGAGGCTGTCTGATGAATTTTATCAGTCAATCAGTATACAATCTGTAATTTCCTTTAACTGGTTTTCCTTTCCACATCTTGCATACCCAGAGGAAACTTCTTTTCTTCTGCAAGCAGGTCTTGAAGTAAATTGTCCTCATTTTCCACCAAGATCTCAATTTCAGTTTCTTTTTTCAAGGGTTTTTCTTCTTTTGAAATGGGAATCTCTTCCCTTGCTGGGGAATAGTAGGGAGTGTTTCCATAATCCACAGTAGTTGAACTAGTCTGTTCTGGGAACTGGGAACTGCAGTCTGGGCTACACACTTGAACAATGCAAGTCACGTTCACCTGTGTCCCTCCATTACCAGAGTGTTCTGTCAGAGAAACAAACCACATTCAACATGGGAGACCAAAAGCCAGGAAAGGACAGCTGCATTCCTCATCCACTTCTTTGACTTACAAGTTAAAACAGGCATGAAATATCTTACTGTTTCATTTAATTTAGGCAAGCTGGTTCTTTAACATTTTAGGGGTTTTTGGTACCATACCATCCACATATCATCCCAGCAATAAAAAAGCCATAAAAACTAATACAGAGCCCTGGATCACAGCCAACTCCCTACCCATCTGTTCCCATTTCTCATGCTTTTTGACAACCTCCTTTTCTTGCTGCTCCCTTTGGCTTCCACTCCCAGGTAAGTACCTCCCATCACACTAGTTCCCTATGCTGCAAATGATTTGCTCTCCATGGAGCACCCTCTGCTGTCTCAGGCTGACAAAACAATCACCTTTTGTGGACTCTCTGCCGAGCACAGTCTGATGTTTTACCCTGCCATTGAAACTTCTGCTAATCATTGATAATGAAATGTTAAGAGGTTCTGCATCATTCTGGTACATTCTTACCTGAACTGGCAGAGTTGTGTCTGTCTCCACTGTGAAGCTTACAACCTTCTGCAGCTGAATGCTGCTGCTTAAATCCTTCTGTTTGTTTCTTGTTACTTGTTACACTGACTCTTGCAGATCCAGTTGGATTATTCAGGGAGCTACTGCTGGACCCAGGAGTTCCCAAGAGATGCTGTTCCTCCTGTTCAGAACTGCTGGAGTTTTGTGATCCTGTATTTCTTCCTTTTTTGTCAGACTGCTTTTCTGCAGCGGAGAAAGGCTGCAACATTTGCAGAGAAATGCAAAACATTAATCTTTACAATTAAGACTACTAAGACAGAACTGGTCAGTGCTTAGGTAGCCTAAAGAAACCCCTGACAATGGCCATTTGTATAGTGAGGACTAACTAAAATTCATACCAGCTCGCCAGACATTCAACCAAATGCACCTGTTCCCTGAAGGCACATACAGTATTCCACTGATCACCCAGGGAACAAAAGCTCTCAAATCCAGTCTGCTGAACCAGATCTGTGTTGTATTGCTAGTATAGCCTAACAGAAACTGAGCATGGCACACTATGTGGGGTATGTAAGGGACACTCCAGCCTGTGGACCAAACCACCCTATTCACGACTTCGTTGTCCTTCTGCTATGCAGTCTTCTTCTTCTTGTAATTAGGTAAGACTGCATCATTTCTGTACAACTGTTAAAGGAAAGGAAAAGACAGAAAGGAATTGCACTTACTGAATCTGCTTCTGTAGTTGGTGGAGAGTATACAAGGGCTGCAAGTGAGAAAAGACAATTCGTTAGCACCCAGATTTGTTTCAGTTACAAAAGCTGCTCTCTTAACCAGTCTCACTGATACCTTCTGCTCCTGGAGTAAATCTAAATGTACATTTATTATACACTGCTAGAAAATGCTGAAAGCTATGTCATACCCATTTTGCAAGGTGACTTAAATTTAGCCAGTAAGCAAAGAGACCCCTCTGCATGAATTAGTGATTTTTCTAGTGTAGTATCAGTGAGAAAAATTATTGATGACAACAAGCTATGGTCATGACTGTTTAATGATAATATCTGATGATGTCTAATATTTAAATGACAAAGTAGCAAAGTATTTAACAAGCTCTAAGTGGAGTACAAGTGGTGTACAGTTGTCCAACTCCACTAGGATGTTGTAAGTTCAGACAATTGTCTAGAATGTGAGGAAGAAAGCAATCTGAAGGGGACACTTGCCTCACTGTATCCTTCTATTGAGACTGATTTAATGGGATTTAATAAAGATACTGTTCCTCTAAATACACATGGAGTTCCTGGAGTATTCTTCTAATTCTGTATTTCTGTAGCTGCAAAACTTATGTGATCAAGCTGATTTGCACCTTAGTGTCTCTTCTATTGCTATTTTCACCTCGATGGGAGAGAGGAATGGTGTCAAAAGCTCCTCAGGGTTTCATGAAGCTGTACCTTGCCAGCTAGTGAGGCAGAAACCTGTAAATCATCACCTCATCCCCATGGAAACAAAGCAACCTCATAACATTATTAGACACTAAAGAATCTCCATGTAAATGACACTTCATCCATATCCAGCCAAAAGAAAAGCTTTAAAGAGAGCCAACATCTTCTTACACACTAATGTTAGCCAACCACTAGGCTCAAATCAGTAGGAAATACAGTGACACTCATTCCAATACCTACAGATCTACTTGTTTGCACTTCAAGAATCTTACCTTTTTTATTGGACACTAAGCAATATCCCAAAATAATGATTATCAGGACCAGTAACAATGGTCCTGCTACTGATCCTGAAAAGAAATAAAAAGAGAAATTATTTAGCAGGTTGATCTGACAAAAGGATCTAATTCTGTCCACAGCTACAAAAGCTAAATTTAGAAGTTAGCTGTGTCTGACAGTCAGTTGATGCCTCTCTTGTCAGATATCAAGGTCTCAGTTCAGTTTCTACCACTTCATAAAATTGATTTTTCCTGTCCTGACAAATCAGGATAGACTTTTGGCCTCGGTCACAAAAGATAAATCTGTAGGCTAGCAACACTTTGTTAAATCCAAGGCCAGGCAGCCCAGAATGCTCCTAAACATAAGTGCCTTCTGGAGAGGTTGTGAACAGGAGAGAACACATCCACACTTGTCAATGCTGTAAGAACTTCCTGTCTCAGGAAAGGTTGCCCCAAGTCTCCAAAGACCTCTCACCAGGACCTTCATGAAGTCAAGCTTGCCTCAGAGCAGAATCTAAGATACAACCTTTTCTATCAGCTCTTTCCCAGGAGCAATTCTCAGGACATGCCTTGCATAATCTAGTCTGGGGCTCTTTAGAAATACTTCCAGAATTACAAGGACTGTAGAATGCACCAGGGCAGCACAGATGCATAGGTAAATGTTATGCAACTCACTACAAGCAATGTCAAACTGAATGAATTCATCTCCTCTGAGGTCCTGTTTGGGTACAGGCAATTGGTCTTGGAAAGAAATATAGAACTAACTATAAACTTGCTTCCTAGCCAGACAAAAGTGACTTGAAATGAGTTAATAGCTCACCAATGATGTAAGACATGTCAGGTGCAGAGTTTAGAATGACAGGTCGAGTTATTATTTCAGGTTTGTTGGAAGCTGAGCTTTGAGTCTGGAACAGGTTCAAAATAGCATGAGGTAGAGCTGTGGCAACTGCTGGTCCTGACTCACTGCAAACTGTGTCATTCATGCTGTTGCCAGGGACAGCCACTGACTTACAGCTGCAAGAAACAAGAAGAGACGTGAGGAAAGACAGCAACTCTGTGGAGTTTGGGTTAGACAGGAAGACTGCCTTACACTGTATGTGGCGTGCAGCTGGTATCATAGGATTCCTCATGTGAAAAGGTGCCAGGAGGACAAGGTTTACATTCTGTGTCTGTGCTATCTGTCCCTTTAAACAAACAGAGAAACTCCAGTTAGGCATCTAGTGAGAAACAAGAAGGAATAACCAAGGTCTGTGGTACAGAGCTTGGAAGTTGTAGAGGCAGTACACAAAATACAGACTTTAACTGTCACGCAAGAGATTAATTTGCAACACCCAACCCAAACACACAGCAGAAGATTCATCAGCTGTTAGTTTGGTGCCCTCTATAGTAAAGCCCCAGCAAAAGGTTTAAATGTGCTACTGCAGACAAATCTGAGCTTTTCACTACTCCCTGACAGACTGACTACCTTGCAATTCTGTTGGAGTTCTGTATCTTTCCAAGTGATTCTTAGTTTCTTAACCACATTCAGTGTTCCACCTCTTTGAGTATTGTTTATCATCTTGAGACGGTCACATTATCAGAGTGGTGAATTTCACCACCCGATAGTAACAATTCTGCAAGCACAGTCCTCCTTATTTACCATAACCAAAGTGTAACCTGAAGCCCTGCTTCAGGGAGTTAAGGAGGAATTAAGTGGCCTTGACTCTGAGTCACCTGTTTAGAATAAATGACACAGTAGAGAAAGACAAAGGAAGATTAAATTGGCTTGGGAAACTTGACAATATATGGCAGGATATGTCCTCCCTTTGGATGTGCCTCTTGAGAAAACTGTTGCTCTCCTTACTGCCTGCTTGCTAGGATAATGCTTGCACTAAAAAGAGTGCAAAACTGTAGGGAATTAAAAAACATATTGCTGTAAATTAGAGAGCTGGAGGCAGATTTAGAAATATTTATGGACTATTAATGCAAAAAATAACCCTCTTCATACAGTAAAACTGTGTGTAGAGTGTTCAGAATTGAATTACCTCTCCTGGAAACTCTGTAGCCTTTTCCACATTTTTTATGCACTTGACATATTTTGCAGTCCTCAAAGACTTTTGAAGTGCAGTACTCATTGGGTGGGCAGCTACAGACTCTGTCTTGTGACTTAGTGCACGTTTTATTCTGCACAAATCCTGGTTTTAAAGCGAGAATAAAGCAAGAAATCATTAACAACATTTAAAATCATAGCCTGCAATGTTTCAAGTGAATATGAGCTGATGTTCACATACCACAGTCTGAAGACAATTTTGCAGCTTCTGGCTAGTACATCCTCATAAAACAAATCTGTTATATGCCACATCATCTACATTCTCAGAAAAGTTCCCTCTCTCTCTCTAGGAAGGGAGAAATTTGCATCTGTAGAATGCACACTTGAAACTCTGTACCTGCAGTTGCATGGTATTGTATCATAGCCATAAATACACACACCTGAGGGCCCTACTAACCTTTGGGGTCAATGTGAATCACACAAGTGTGTTTTAAAGTGTTTGGAGATCTTACTACAGAGATTCTGATATTGTAATTAACCAGCTTTGTTGCTGCTTAAGCAGAATGTTAAAGTCACAAATGCCTCTTTAGTAAGTCAAGCCTACCTATTCTGCAGGGTGGTGAGCAGGCAAAGCACTGAGGAGACTGATTCCAGATTGCTGTATATGTGTTGGGTCTACAGGGACTGCACTTTGTGTCCACAGTGTGACTGCAACTCTCTGTCTTATACTGACCTGTTGAAACAAAAAAACCAACAACAAATATCACAAGAGGGAAACCATCTCACTGGAAAAGATCACTAGGAACTGTTTAAGCTAAGTTTCATTCTTAGCTGTAGAAACCCCTTCTCCTTACTGCCACCATCAGGTTGGTAATGCATACCAAGCAGGTACTGATTTAAAGGAGGACTGCATGGATATCCAGGGAAACTTGGATTTCTTTGATGTTATTCATGTTTAAGTCCTTTTTCTACACTCAGTTCAGTGAATTCCAGCCATGTCCAAAACAAAGGAGCCTCAGTCCTGAACAAAACCCCTCGGCATATGATTCGATGCAGCTAACAGTACCTAACCCAAACGTTTTGCCCTCACAGGAGCTGTGTTCTGTGGTGAAACACAGGATGGTGTTTCATGCCAAAAGCCAGGCATGTGCTGGAATGCCATGTATGGGTAAGGCCCTTACTACCTTTACAGGCAGCAAGAGAAGAAGCCTAATAAAGTATTATCACAAACAGACCTGAGTTAGAACTTCACTGCCTGTCACTGCTGAAGGGACACGAGTTTGCTCTGTTCCCCTCACCTCTTCAGCCAGCCCTAGCAGATCAAAGCAATGAGTTTCCAAAGCTACTGGCATTCCAGACAAAATCAAAAGCTATCAAAGGTAGTTTTCTCCAGTGCTTCCCACCAGAAGAGTTTAGTGCAGTGGTTGGAATCAGTAAATATGAGTTCCAACATATGCATTGTGGAGAAAGGAAAACACCTCATTGCCATTTCCCCCTTTCATTTTGCCCTTTTCTGAAAGGAGGAAGAAGATAAAAGTCAATGTCTCATATCCTGTTGAGAAACATCCTGGAAGATCTATTCAGAAAGCAGGACTAACAGCAAGAAAGTCTTTATTGCTCCTTGGAGGATCTCTGCTCTCCAAGAGAAGTAGCTCTGGAGACGAGCCATAGAAATTATTTCCAAAGGCTTTGTTTTTCCATGTACTTACTTGAAGCTTAAAATTCTACCTTCCACATCCTGCTAATGATTTAAGCTTCAATGTTTGATAAATTACAATAAACAAATTCAAATTCATAAAAACAAAAAGAAAGATTTCAGACTTTGCACAACTTGTTGTCCAGAGTTTTTTCTTCTACCAAACTGAAATGAAGGAGAAATAGACCGAACAGCACATACCACAACAGAAAAAGGTTTCACCTATGAATTACCATCTCTCATCTGTTTTGTTTTTAACAAAGGAAGTCTGACAGCTCTATCTAGACATTGTCAGTTAATTCAAGCAACTGTGGCTGCTTCAGCAGAGTCTGATTTCCTGCCTGACCTTCCGGATCTTTCTGACAAGAACTCAGCATTTGTGGAAAGAAATTTTGCTTGCTTAGCAAGTCAGGAGAAAAAAGGTGCTTTACTTTCTGCTGTCTTTAATAAAATTAATATAACAACAACTTGTTACAGAAACTCTCCTATGGAAATATCTGTATGGTATTACTGCCACTTAGAAAAAACCAAACCCACACTCTCTCCTTTCTGCAGTCAACAGCTTTTGGTAATGAAAGAGCAATAATACTTATCACTGGAGAGCAAGATGTGACAGCTCAAAGCTGACAGTTTCAGTAGCCTTGCACTCAGTCTCTGATGGTGGTCTGTAGTGTCTGATTTACAGCAAAAGACAACAAAAACTCCCTTAATGAGCAATTATAGACTAACCTGTCCAACAGAAAGTCCCTTACACAAGGGATATTATCATAGTACAGAAACTAAGCTCTACGTCATGCCCTGGCTTTCTATACTTGTTAACAGTGGGCTTGGGTCTGACATGTTCTCTAATTTTTGAATTAGCTGTTGCTCCCCTTGCAACATGAACTTAAAAGTACTTTAATCAAAACCCCATGGAAAGCTATGCTTCCAAGTGCCCAGCAGCTACCTCCTGATAAGCCCCAGCCACATGAAGCTTGTAAGAGAATTCCAATTCTGAGGAACTATGTGTCTCTGCTGCAGAAGTTTGTACAGTCACAGCATTTTATTGTGTTCCAGGCAGAGGGCATTGCAACAGGAAAAATCTGATCTGCATTTCTACATCTGATGCTCTTCAGAATCAAAATGCACACTGCTCATCTGAAAACTCACTGAGTTTGGCTGTGCACAGCAGCAGTTTGAATTGCACCTACCCGGAGGGCAGCGGCTGCAGCACTTGTGAAGCCGTTCTTCATAGAACTCAGTGCGGGGATCTCGGCACTGGGCAAGCTGGGGTGTGTAAGGCAATGAGTATTCCTAGGGGAAAGGAAGGGAAACATCATCAGCCACAAGTTCCATTCTGAACCTAAAGCAGAGAGTCAAAGGAGAAAAACACTTAAAGATCAGTGCAATTGTAACCACTTTGCTTTCCCGGGCACTGATGTGGCCCTGGTGAAAAAGAAAGCACCAGATGCCAAAACCCTGAAGAAGAATGCACAGGTTATAAGCTACTTGAGAGCATTCAGAGGTTCCTCTGGCTTTCAAAGATCTGTCACAATGAACAAAATTATTTCTCCAGCATTTATGTTCAATGAACTATGGGATTAGCATCACACCTGGTCACTACTGCATCCCCTAAACCAAAGGGCTAAGTCCCTATTCTCAGTTGCCATAATTCAAATAACCTCTGACAGAATGCCAGTGAAACCTAAACTCCTACCTGTGGATTTGGGGGGAGAAGCATTTTCTGCAAAGTAGCTGTGTTAAAAATGACACCTCCTTACTTGGCAAATCTACTCTCTACACACATTGTGCCCCTGCCAGGCAGGAGGGTTGGAACTAGATGATCTTTGAGGTCCCTTCCAACTCTGACAATTCTATGATTCTGTGATTTAGAGTCCTATCTGAAAACTAGAAGACTGACTTTATTACTTCTTAATTCCCTTGAGCATCTTAAGATGGTGGAAGAAGGAGCTGTGGGTCTAGCACTGCTGCAATCCTTAAAGGAATCTTTCTGGTTTTCCTGAGTGCAAAGAACACAGAACACTAAGTCCAGTTCTCTGTCCTGCTTATGTTCATCGTGCCTTCACACCCATGCAATCTCCAGGAGAGAGAGCCTGTACTATTGGAACTGCTTCACCAAAGGAAAGGAAAAAAGTCTTTTAGCATTCCAGATACTTTGGGATTCTTCTCTGAATGAGAAAGGCCTTGATGTCTTGAAAACAATTGTCTCCCAAAGCTGCACTGCTGCTTCTGAAAAGGAGCAACTGGCTACAAGACAAAATTAACTATCTCATGAAGCAGGCCAAAAGCATAAGAAACAGTCATGAAATACTGTGTACCTCGTTTTCAGCTCTCATCAGCACAGCTCAATGACTTCAAACAAGTGTCAAAATATTTGAGGAGCTGCTATCTGTTTTCAAAGGGAAAAATGAGTCAGAAGGAAAAGCCTAGTGTTAGGTAGCACAAGTGTAGGAGTTTCCTGCTACATCAGAAAATGCTGTTGAAAAAGTATGTGACACTGCTCAGTTTTCTGCAGTCTCCATGTATCATCTACACACATTTAGAGAAGTACTTTAAAAGTATTATTTAAAGAGAAATCAAAACAGGAACAAGGTCTTTGGAAGCTGGTAATGAAAATATCCTTCCTTCTTACTGAAAAGGCATGCTGATTAACTATTGTGTCGTCCCATGACTGACAGAGTAGACTAACACTTCCCACTCTCAACAATTGTAACAACATTTTATTATGCAGCTTGTTGAAGTATTTTAGCTCTTATCTAGCTGTATATCAGAAACAGGATTTCACCAATCTACTCCATGGTCAGTGTCCAAAAGAACCTTTCCTGCAAATGTGAGGGCACAGAAAGGCCTCTTGAGTTTCAACAGTCATTCCAGAAACTAAAAAGGAAAGCAAACTATTTAAGTAGAGGTTTCACAGCTCCTGTTTGGAACCCTGTGAAAGCTGGTGACACTGACCAGACACCAGGCCAATTCTGATCTCTTCTGATCAGTCAGTTGAGTTAAAGAATCAGAGCCAGTGAGACTGGGGATGTGTTTCACCAGTACCAGCCCCATTCTCTCCCAGCCAAACCAATATGAAACTGTCAGGTTGCAAACTGAAGAACAAACTTGTAAGAGGTTTGTTAAAGATGCTTTTAACAGGCTAGAAACTGTGATGGGGTGGGGAAGAATGGCAAAACCCCAAAACATTCTCCTCATGAAACACTAGAACAGGTGAAGTAGGAAACAGCTGCTGAGCACAAGCTGCATTTTTCAAACTGTGCTCTTTGTCCTTTGATCAGAACAAAGCCAATTTTGCAGGAACCCTGCTGAAGCCTCAAGTATCTCCAAAAATCTTCTTTGGCCTCTATTTCTCCTTTCCAGTCAAGAAGGCTTATTTAAAGAGATCATGCCCAAGAATTGCAGACTTCAAAGCAAAACTAGGAGGGCAGCTTCAACATTATCAGTTTCATCACTATTAGTGAGAATAGTAACCCTAAAAGAAACCAAGTCTTTCCAACACCTTCTAGGTTCAGTAATAACTGTTAACACTGGACTTGGTACTAGATCCTCATAGGATGGGCAGTGACAAACCACACCATCTGTAAATGTGAGCTGACATAAAACCTGATGAAGGAGAAGAAAAGGGCTCTGCTCTCATCAAAAGTATTTCTCATTTAAGTTACCTTCTTGTTTATTAAAAGAAGAAAGAGCAAGTGTTATCACATGTTTGTAGTCAGTGAGCACTTCACTAAAACAAGCACTTGAAAGTCTTCTTAAAATGTAAAATTTCACAGCAAGAACAGACAGGGAAAAAAAAAGGTAGAAATACAATAAACCACATCACAAATGATCCTGCTGGTGAGGCTTCCTGGTAAAAAATAGTCTTATCTCATTCTCTGCACTGTCTGCTGTATCTTGCCCTGTGAGTTAGAGACACAGGAAACCTCTTGGTTGCTTGGTTCGTATCTATTTCTCTTAAGTTGTGACTGAAAGGATCTCTCTACTCCCTGATACAATCTCCCCAAAATTTAATCTGATGAGCTGTGGCTCTCAGAGGCATACAATTGACAATTCCTTGCCAGCTGTCCTTGAAGAACGTTATGGGAACCTAAAAAGGATTTGTAACTCACTTGGATACAATTTGTACATACACAAGCTGGGCTTCATTTGCACTGGAAGGATGCCAGTCTAGCTCTGTGGACATCATCAAATTAAGCAATATATTTTAGCCTAGAAATGGGTAAACTATTCCTGCCTTTGACTCTGCAACTCATTAGGGAGATATTTCTGCAATGCCTGCGTATTAAGCAATAACTAAGCAGTTACATGAAAAAAGTTAATGACTCAAAAGACACTCTCTCTCCAGAATCCCTGCACTGTTTGAATCATTTTCCCATCTACACTAGACAGATGACCTAAGTTGACACTGGAGAGGAGTGGGCTAACATCAGTCTCCATTCCAACTGAGAGGTCAGTACAGACTCTTCTGAATACGTACACACAAGCACAACTGTTTCCAAGATTCCCCATGTGCTACTCACTGCAAGGTAAAACCAGCAGAGAACATGCCTGTATCTCATGATTTCCAGGCCTGCAGCTGTGTCTGAGCTGTGTGGAACAGCACTAGGGAAGGTAAAGGGCCTGCAGGCTGTGTCCTCCCACACAGTCATACATTTAACCACAGGTGAGATCCTAACCCCTGTACCAGAGCTCAGCCCCAGCCATCAGCTGCAGAACAAGATTTGGATTCAGACTTCTTCCAGATGAGAAGGGCTTGATGCAATGCACCAACAGGGAGGGAGTCCAGGTTTCATTGCAGCACATCACAAAGTAATGCATTCCCTGGGCACTAAATGTTAATTAAAATGAACATCATTTCCTTGAATACCTGCCTTACAGCTTGACTATGTGTGTCATTAAAGTTCAGTATCTTCAATAACAGAAATAAAACACACTCATATAATGGATGACTATATGTTAATCCATTCACAAAACACTCATTGTCACTCAAGGAAGCCATTTAAACAGAGACTGAAGTATTATATTTTAATCCTAACTCACATGCCTACATTTTTATTGGTCTCTTTCATTTTTCTTGGTCTCCTTTTCACACAGTTGCCTTCTTCAACCTTAAGCTGTCAAACAGAGGAGTCTCAACAGGAACTACAACTGCTGCATAAAGTTCTTTACGCACACGAAACCACAATGAAGTCACCAAGGACTCTGACACAAAGGTCTGTTGCTATGGAAAGGACATGAGGTTAAAAGGTACTGTCTGCTGAGCTCCTAAACCTGCTGAAGACTGGAAAAATCAGAATTCTCTTTAAAATATTTAACCTGGTACTTTACAAAAACAATTCTGTTGACTAGTAGTTATCAGCCAACAGCAAGTGTCACCAAAACCAGCTGGAGTTGTACCAGGCTGTACCAACTATACTCAAACTATAAAACATCTTCTGAAGCTGCTTTCCTGCAAATCTCTCTCACATTATGTGACTTGTTCTCCCATCCTGTATTGTACTTCACTTCTGTAAAGCAGGAGTCCTTGCTTAGCCACACAAACAGATTCACAACTCACCTTCCCCCTCCCTGAGGAAACAACTAGGGATTGCATTTCATTGCCCGTCGACACTACAACATGAAAACCTCTTCCCAGAATGAGGTGGCAGGAGGCTGCATAAAATATGGAAGCCACTGACAACAAGTACAAATTATAGAAGCAAGCTGAAGTTTGTAGGAAGACACAGTAGATTTTATTAGATATGCATTTGGAAAAACATGCACATTTTCAGGCATCCCAGCTCTTCTGTATCAAGACTACAGGCTCCTGGATCTGAACGTTGGTCTGGTTCCTAAAGGTTGCCCTAAGGAAGATGTTAGTCACTAAATCGAGATCTGACCCTTGCAGTAACAGGCACTGTCAAAGCTGATGAACCTAAAAATCCAGTAAGAAACCTCACAATCCAGGACACTTTGAAATCAAATGCTACCAATAAACAGTACAGCACACAAACAATCTAACTCAATCAGATCCCATCAAGCTCTTTGGTTTTAACAGTTAAAAGCATTCATTGACAAACAGTAGTACTGGAGGAAAAAAGAGGACAGTCACAGCTGCATCACATCGGGTCTTAGATGTAAATGAAGGGCTTTTCTATGTAAATAAAATAGTTGTAGGCATCCAGCAGAGCACAAGCTCTTCCTGTTTAACCAACGGTGTAAAACACACAGAGATTTACCCTCTGCACATGCCAGGACGCTCACGGTACTCGCAAATACTCAAACAAGCCTTAAAAATCAGCCAATTTCCTATGAAAATCCAGGAAAACCGAGTAGCCACTGCTTTGGGAAGCCAGGAAATAACAACAGCATAGCCAAAGGGAGAAGGACTACTTTTAAAGAAGTCTAAGACTGGGAGGCGAGGCTCCTACAGAGCTGACCCTGAAGTTGAGTACAAGCAGAGGGAGACAGGTACTTCAAAGGGCTGCAAGCTCAACAGGAAAACGCTACCCCTTGCATTTTGCCCCTGCAAGCGCTCCGGTTAGACACTGCCCCTTGCTCCGTACCCCTGCAAGCGCTCCGGTTAGACACTGCCCCTTGCTCCGTACCCCTGCAAGCGCTCCGGTTAGACACTGCCCACTCGCACCACACCTCGCAGGACACCAGGCGCACTCTCGCTTTGCCAGCCCCGCACTGGGAGCCGCTGCTCTGTCCCGCAGAGGTTCCCCGCACTCACCCGACCGCCCGCAGCCTGCAGGAGCAGTGCCAGAAGCGCCCAGCACGGCCCCATGCCGCCGCCGAATGAGGGAGGCACAGGGCGGGGCTGCTCCGGCCTCAGCCCCAGGCCCTGCCCCGCCCCCGGCCCCAGCTGCAGCCCCAGGCCCAGCCCCACGGTGGGCATGGTCAGCGCCAGCCTGGCCACCGATCGCCAGGTTAGACAGCAGGGCTGCTGCTGGCTGGATATCAAAGTGACTCAAATTACCTCAGAAGAGACCCTCATCGTCTGTAAAGGGTCTCTGCATCAGATCTATGCTCCCTCAGCCCCCAAATCCCAACTTGCCTTGCGCAGCTCTCCAGCATCTCTCAACAACCACTCCTGTCTCCTACACTCTATTGGGATGGTATAGAATAATAGAATCATAGAATTGTCAGAATTGGAAGGGACCTCAAAGATCATCTAGCTCCACGAGGAGACCTCAGCGTGCATTCACACCTGCTCTGCTCTTGAGAAAAGCTCCAGCTGATCCAAAGCTTCTTGAGATCTGAATGGCTCTCTTGCAAAAACATATTTTCAGCAACTGATATATAGAATCATAGAATCATTATGGTGGGAAAAGACCTCTGAGATAATCAAGTCCAACCATTAACCCAACACTGCCACGCTCACCACTAACCCATGGCCCTCAGCACCACATCTACACAGTTTTTGAACACTTCCAGGGATGGTGACTCCACCACCTCCCTGGGCAGCCTGGGCCAATGCCTGATAACCCTCAGAGAAGAAATACTTGCTGGTACATACTCTGAACCTCCTCTGGTGCAGCTTGAGGTTCTTTCCTCTTGTCTTGTTCCTTGGGAGAAGAGACCAACTCCCACCTCATTCCAATCTCCTTTCAGGGAGTTGCAGAGAGTGAGAAGGTCTCTCCTGAGCCTCCTCTTCCAAACAACCCCAGTTCCTTCTGCTGCTCTCACAACACTTGTGCTCTAGACCCTTCACCAGCTTCATTGCACTTCTCTGGACACACTGCAGCATCTCAGTGTCCCTCCTGAAGTGAGGGAGGTAAAAGTGAACACAGGATTTGAGGTGTGGCCTCCCCAGTGCCAAGTACAGGGGATAGCATCACAGAATCGTATGCACTGAAATTACCAACAGTGAAACACTGATGGTTGGACTTGATGATCTTAGAGGTCTTTTCCAACCCAAACAGTTCTGTGATTCAGACAAGAACAGTGTGGCTGTGGCTTAAAATCCATGTAATTTTTAATTCAAACATCACCAGTGGTATTAAACTAGCCAACTGTTACACATCTAGCAGGTTGCAGTGCATGTGATTGATCCAGAAAGCTGTTCCAGTAAATAAGATTAGTTTCTATCCTGAGCTGAAGTATACAATTAGCTGTCATTGCAGAACATCCTTAACAGTCACAGCCAGGTGAACATGGTTGTTCACACTTTATGAGTACATAATATACCTGTATTTTCCTAGAGTGAAGCAGATGTACTGGAAAACAATGAACTCCACTGAATGGATGTGAGGAAAAGGTGACCAGCATTTATCCTACAGAGTTTTTATGTCTTCCTCAATTTGCTGGTTTCTGTCAGTACTGGGTGACTTCTGTTGCACAAGCACTTACACAAAAAAAAAGGTTATTTTTGTTTCCTTCTTCACCTCCAGTAACTGCTGCTGACATGGCAATACTGACAGTTAAGTGAAATTTGACATGAGCATTAGGAGCAGCTTTATCTTCTGAACAAGTACAAACAGAAGTACACAGACAAGATTCACCAACTGCCTCTCCTGCAAGAGTCAGCAGACAAACTAAAGAAACAGGGGCAGCAGTTGTTTTTAGAAATTCTTGTGTGTCCTAGACTTGCAGAGAGGAGCAGAGTTTAAGAAGAAAATCCTTGGAACTAAGAGCAATGCAATCACACCCAGTTTTCAGGCTGTCCACTGATGAAAGTCAGCAACTGCATGCCATAATGCTGAGATTCTCCCACTTCATCTCCAGGGCTGTGGCTCTGGAGAAGTATCTCTCTGGATTTATTTCTTCAGTCACAAAATCTTGATAACACAGTTCCCCTTAATATTGGCAGGCTTAATGGGTAAAAACAATCCAGCAGACCTATTACATGGAGATTGTCCAAAAGCCTTTGATGAGCTGCCACATCCAAGGTGGTGGAAAAACAAAGTTGTCCCAGGATTGGAGGAAAGGTCATTTTAGGGACTTGCTAAAAGGTTACAGGATACAAAAGGTTTGGCTGTTTAAAAGGCAGGAAGGAAAGAGCACAGCATAATGGTAATCACAACAAATAAAGCCAGAAGGAGCTCATCCAAAGGTGGCAAATGAGCTGCTATGTCAATAAACAGCAATACACTTATGGCAAAATAATCCAACCCAGGCATACACCATGCTGAACTGACACCTAGCAGCTATCACTCAGACCTTGGAGTTATGCTTGATGGTTCTCTGAACCTCTGTACAGAGGCAGCCAAAGAAAAGCAAACAAAACAGTGGGCATCATCTCGAGAGGTACTGAGAAGAAACCAGAAAGTATCATTTTGCCACTCTTTAAAGCCAGGCCCATTCTTCTTCTCCAGTGCAGGGCATGCTTCTGGCCTCCAAATATCCAAAAGGATGTAGAGAAGTTAGAGAAGATGCAGAAGGGGTCAACTGAAGTGACCAAGGCAGTGGAGCATCTAACTTACATGAGAAATACAAAGAGATGGGAACTCAGCTTGGAGGCTGAGGAGGAGACAGTCAAGAATCATAAAGGCAACTCAGTGTTGCACTGAATTCTGGAATACAGGAACTTGTGGCACTCACTGAAATAAGTAAGAGGTCAGTTTAAAAGTGGCAGAAGTACTTCTTCACAGGGTGCATGCCAAGTACATGGAATCTGTTGCCACAGGTGCTTATGGAGGCAGATTGCACCAGGAAATCCAAGAGAAGTAAAATTAGTGGCAATATAAACAAATAGCAAAGGCTGGGACAAATCCCCTAATGTCCTCAATCCAATTAGCAGTTGATGCTGCTGAACTGTGAGGAATGCACACAGCAGATATTGACCAGGCTGATGTGCTCTTCCTAAATAACATCTCTTACTGCAGCTGCCAGAGGTAAACTGTTGGATTTGTACTACTGGTCTGGCCCAAGGAGGTCTTTTTTATGCCTTTATGTTCCTTTTGTGTGTTCAAAGACAAAAGACACTGAAGTTGCACAGCTACTATCACTCTGGCCAGGGCAGAACTACAGAGCAAGTAATTGTTTTTCTGGTTCCTATAACTGACAACTAAGGCACACTTTGTCATCCTGCTCATTTTCCACTGTCCTCTGCAAAAATACAGTCAGCACTATTACACTTACAGTTATCAACACCAAAGACTGAGAAATAGCAGTCATATGAGGAGAGGCTGAAATCACTTGGTCTGTTCAGCCTAGAGAAGAGGAGTCTGAGGGGAGACCTCATTGTGGTTTAGAACTTCCTCACCAGAGAGGGAGGGGTGGGTGCTGACCTCCTCCCTGGTGACCAGTGACAGGACCTGGGGGAATGGCATGAAGCTGTGCCAGGGGAGGGTCAGGTTGGATGTTAGGAAGAGGTTCTTTACCCAGAGAGTGGTGGAGCACTGGGACAGGCTCCCCAGGGAGGCTCTCATGGAACCAACTCTCCAGGAGTTTAAGAAGCACTTGGACAGTGCTCTTGGGCACATAGTATGACTTTGGGGTTGTCCTGTGCACAAACAGCAGTTGGACTCCATGATCCTTGTGGGTCCCTTCCAACTCAGGGCATTCTGTGATTCTGTGACAGCATAACACAAGCCAGTTACCACAAACCCAGATTTTTTTTAAAGGCTAGATATGCAAATCAGTGTCACCTTGATTATTAACAACAATTCTAAACCAAGCAGATATTAATAAAGTCATAGGAAATCAATGCTCTGTCTGGTTTTGTGTCCTTTCTTCTCATACAGAACCAATTTTCTTCCTTTTCCTTTTAGAGACTCCACAGTGGGCTAAACCCATAGTTCCCCAATATCCAAATGTCCAGCCAGTTGGGCTTCCATCAGAAGAGGGCATTTTGTACACCTCCTGATCATCTGAAGTAGTCAAAGAACATGAATCAGACTTCATAACTTGGAAAGAACAGCCTGAAGTGCACTGGACTTCAATTAGTTTTACTTCCCTTCTGCTTTCTGAGCCTGTGTGGCACCTCTTGATCCTATTTCCTCAAGAAACACAAAGTCCATAAACTTAACAGTTCTGTTTGTCTCAAGGAAAACTGAAATTGTCATTACCTTCAGTCCAGAGTTGAGGCCTTAAGAAAAACACCTGATGTTGCAAAATACATGACAAAAGTGGAAGTACTGGTAATACTGGAATAGAAACAATGCATGAAACACAGTCAGCCCTGAGCTTCTACTCTGGCCAGAAATCTGACCAGAATTCACACAGCTGGTGGAATAAACCAGACAGTTTTCAATCCATTCCTTCATGTAGAGAAAGCAAGCTCTGAAACTTGATTTGGCATCCATATGTCCTCTGAATTTTGTAGCTTTGATTCAGATTTGTTTCCAGCATGATAATGGGGAAAGGAAAATATTTGACACCAGCTATGAAGGTCACCGGTTTGGATGATTCATGGTAGATGGAGTATCTTCCAGCACTCCTTGTCTGAATGTGTTTCAGTGTTCTACATGGGTTTTCAGATGATCTAAGGCACTTTGTGTTCCCTTCCCTTGGCATGGATTCAGCCTCAGTCATGCAGGATGTTTCTGTAGATCTTCTCCATGGGTTATCACTTTTCAGTGGCAGAGATGGGGTGATGAAATTCCTTTCCCTCCTCTTCCACAGGAACCATCACATCATTTCCTGGAAAAGACTCTGTTTCCTGCTCTGGATAGTGCACTGCCAGTTCCTCTTCCATTTCTTCCTGGGCATCAAGATTACTTTCAAATCCCCTAGCAGCACAGTTCTTGCCAGTAGGCACTTCTGAACTGGACCCCACAATAACAGTGTTGGCTCTCAAGATGTACAAGTTTTCTGAGGAAGGAAAAAAATAGTGCTGAGGGGAGTAAACAACCACTGGTGACCCCAGAGATGGACCCTTCTCATGCAAAATCTTTGTCTCAGAATGACATTTGTGCCCAGGGTTGACAAACAAAAGAGCAAGACTCACCAATTCGATTATTTGTGTGGTCTCTCACTGGAGAACTGATTGGACAATCTGGGGCATTGCCAATGCTCTGTGTCACATCAGGCAGACTCACATCAGGACTACATGTTTTTTCTGTGCTGGAGAGCAAGTTATTGTTGCTTTCTAAAGGGAGGGGTCTGTCAATTAACTCCTTCTCTTCTGGCCCACTCTCAGCAGTCAGTGTGATCTTCTGCCAACACAGAGAGGAGAGCAGAAGTGAGGTGAATGTAAAAGCAACACTGAAGATTGCAGTGGATCTACAGAACCCTTCTTGGCAGTCAGAATAACATCATGTACTCCATAACACCACTGGCACAGGGAGTAAAACATTCCAAGGTGCCTAACTGATACAGGAACTCGAGGTTCTTCTTCAACTAAGTTCCTGCATCATTAAGGCCATATTAAAAAGTAGCATTTGAAGCTAAATTCACAGATTTTTTGATGCCATTTGCAAGAATGTACCTCACTTCCACTGAAATCCAGCCTCCTGGACTTGCCTGGATGCTTTGGTAAACTCCACTGCCTTGTCTGTGACTTAGATGCTGATGAACCTTTGTAGACCCACCTATTTGTCACTGACTTTCTCCCACTAGCCTTACACTGCACGCTCTGTGGCAGAACTTGCTACCCTATAATACAGGAGCAGCTGCATTCTGCAGGGCTGAAGCTCAGTAGCACTCTTCAGCAAAGAGTGTAAGATCAGTAAGATAGTTGCTGGATGTACAAATTTTAAGGGAGTTGTTCAGAAAGAACTTTAACAGGATTTTTTTCATATTTACTTGTGAGATAAGTATCAGAGGACAAACTTGTACAGATGTAGAGTCAAATGGTGAGAAAGTCAAGCAGTCAAAATTAAAACACATGGCTTAACTTCCTCTCAGACTTTGCAAAGCCTGCCATGCTCCTATAGAAGACCAAAACAAATCACAAGTTGAACTAGTTGAACTTCAAAATGGACTTGCCTCAGCAGAACCTCAGGTGTAAGAAACAAACTCAGACTAGCTATTATGTGAAGATTTACAAAGAGTCCTTTGAGAAGAGAAGCCAGAATCTGAAGCTAAAGGTCCTGCATTTCAATTTTCTGATGGTTCCTAGCTCTGCTTCTGCTTCCACAAGGTTGGAAAAAAACCCCAAAGCACACCAAGACGTAATCAGATTTTGAAATGTGCAGTTTAAAACTCTTGCTCATGTCTGACTCACTATGAAAGCAAGAGTGGAAGCTCTCCACAATTCAGAAATTAGCAATGTCATCTTGAAATTATGACAGCTGACTGCAAGCAGGTTGATTAAAATAAGCAGTATCTTGTATGTGTGCAGTTGTACAACATTTAAAAGCTAAGGGATTTAAAAAAAAGGAAGAGAGTAAAAAGTGTTTGAGCAGATATGGACACTTCAGGATTACAAGCCTAAAAACCTCAGAAGGCTCAGAGGAAAAAACCACTCTAATTTCACTGAAAGTGGGGGAATTGAACTGCTTTGTTCTAACCATATTGACTGATATTTGTCTTGTTCATCTGCAAGTTACACTGTTAAACCAGAAGCTGGTCCTGATAGAAACTCTTCTAGACAAATACCCACCCTGGACCCACATTGCAGCCATGCCAAATCCTTTACATAGGGAGACAGAAGAAGAGTGTGTGACTGGAGCAGGGAGATGGGACTGACAGACAAGTTCTCCCAGGAGGAGGAAAAGCCATGTTCCTCATGTGATTTTGGATCTTGCCCCACAGAACACTACATGAATGGCCTAAGAGCTAATCAAATACTCCCTTTACAAGCAAGCTCAGCAGCATCACATTATTTAACACCACAGTAAACATAGCCCAAGACATGAAAGCAGCAAGTCCTAGTACATCTCATGGCTGCACCTAAAGCATCATGTGTTGTAAAGGAAAGTTCAAACAAAAAGGCTGGTGCTTTTTAAGAGGACATTTGAAACCACCACTGTTTCCAGTGGAACGGAAAGTGATCTGGTTTGGAATGTTGCTCACACTTACTGCACATTTGTTCACTAGATCAGAACCTGCAATGGAAAGAAGAAAAATGATCAGAAGAAAATTGACAGCAATCAGAAGAATGCTAGTATTTGCTTTGCAGGATCACCTAGCCATGTCCTACTCCACTGCCCAACCCACATGCACTATGCTTTCTTTACCACTGAGGACACACTTAACATCACACGGCTGAGGTGAACCAGCAACATGTTGCTGCCTAGACTGTGAGGTCCTGCTCTCCCCAAAGCCCTTTGTGGCCATCCCCATCATCCTCCCCACACTACCACTGGTATTCACCTCATGAAATGAGTAACTGATAAAACTTTCTAGATAAGCAGAAGACAGGCTTATTTAAAAAAAACAGTAAAAAACTGTTAATAATGCTCTGCTGGCTTAACAAGTTGGATCAGTTCATCATGTGGTCAGCTGAATATTGAGGATAGGATTTTTATGCAAGGGTGGAGGAAGGGAACACTGGGGAACGAAGAGAGGACAGAATAAGGGAGTGTACAGCATCCTTTTGTAGTACCATGAAGCTAGGTAGGCTCAGGCTTAGCAACTAATTTCACCCTGACATGCAGCCACCCTTTAACTTTCCATGTATCAGCTCTACAATGGTGCACAGTAGCAGCCTCTATTGCTAAGGCAAGTGAGGAAGCAAAATTTCCATTCTGAGAAAACCAAGTTGCACACAAGAGGTTTTAAATCATATTCCTGAATAAAGAAATATAAAAAGCTCTGCTGTGTGGTGACTAGGAGAATCTAACACAACAGAGAGAACAGATCAGCCAGTGGAAAATGGAAGTGCTAAGAGGGGATTAGTTAATTGGGCAAAATGTGTGTACTGTGGGAGATGTGTGCAGTTTGCTATGGAACACGTGTGCCACATCTGAGCGCTGAGGAATGAACGAACTCCCTTGCGCAGAGTCAGCTCCCGACCCCTCAGCCAGCGGGGGAAAGGCCCCATCTAGCGGCTGTCCCTGCAGGAGAGACAGCAGGACCGGCCTGTGGCATGGCAGCAGACATGTCTGACATGTAAAAGTTCCACGTTGTAA
This sequence comes from Galbula dea, assembly GCA_013399015.1. Taxonomy (NCBI): domain Eukaryota; kingdom Metazoa; phylum Chordata; class Aves; order Piciformes; family Galbulidae; genus Galbula; species Galbula dea. Next base: position 530,888 of record VWZX01006832.1, on the reverse strand, counting down.
ACTAAAATTCCCTAAAATAAAGCCCCTCATTAAAACTATCGACTTATTCCCTAGACACCAGCATTACAATTCTCGGTCCATCAGTTACCCACCTGGAGATGGGAGCCCAGTCCTGCGTGACCCAAGGGAATGCAGATGTGCTGTGAAAGAAGTCAGGCATTTAGCAAAAGTACACAGGCTCTAACAGCTTCACCACACCCACAGGCCTACAACCAACCTACAACGTGCACATCCTGCTTTCTATAAAAGAGGGAATGTTGTTCCACAGGCACACTCCATATGTGACTATAGGCAAAGCTACAGAGTCACTAGCAGTAAGAGTCACTCTTCCTCTCATGCTCAAAGTCCAACCCTATAGCAGGAACCAACAAATACCCATGAAACACTTCAAGTATCATTTAATACAAGTGTCTGTGCTGAGAGAAGAAACAACAGGTTACTCTTCCCCACCCAGCTTGTAGCATCTTCCTCCATAAATTCACAGCTGCTTCAGTCTTTCATCTTTTCCAACACTAGCACTGCATGAGCAGTTTGCCCAGAACCTTTAACTGGCCCTCCTTCACTAGGCAGCAGCAGTGAACATTCTCTTCCTCAATAACCTCCACAACACTTGGAGACATTTGATTTCCCAGTTGGCACATACTTGGTGACCAGAGAGCATGCTACATATGACAGCTTCAGACACTCACGCTTTGCTTTGAGGATGAGGATTTGCTTCTTGCAAACCTTCCATTTCCAGAGGAACAGCATGACCACAAGCACCACTACCACAGAGAGGACCACTCCCCAGAGAACTATACCTATAGAGCAGAAAGGGAAAGGGAGTACAGGAAAGGCATGAGAGGGAACTATTAGTAGATCTATGTGTTTGGACACAGATCCATGGACATCATAAGTCATAGGGGATTTGCAGAAAGCTCCCACAAAAACCCTGCATTTACCAAAGACATATCCAAATAAAACATGCTAGACACAGTAAATGCTTTCTTGTTACCTCCCACTGTCATCTCCCCCTTGGCTGAGGTGGGAAAAGTGCCAGCCAGAGCTCTCTCCTCAGGAGTTGACCTGGGGTTTTCAGTAGCTATGGCACTAGCAGTGGTCACCAGGTTCTCCTCAAACCTCCTTAGGTCAGAGTTACTTGTTTCGTTGCTGAATCTCACGGACAAAATGCTTGGGGTGAGGTAGGTGGGCAGTTGGTCCAGGCAAACCCGATCATGTGTGGCATTTCCTTCTCTTAGTGCTACTTTGTTTAACTTTGCACAGCTGGGGATGAAAGAAATCAGTGTATCAATGCTAGAGGAAACTGCTATGATACAAGGTAAAGGTATTTTCCACGTGACAAACATCCCTTTGGTCATTTTTGTACTACCTCCATTTATTGCTTACAGTGAGGAAGTCAGTAACCTTCTCACCCTTGTGGCACTAAGTCTTGACCTGGATGCAGACCTGATACTCACATGTGCATATGATTCCACTTCACTTACTAAACAAAAAGTGAGGCAACAGGGATTCCTTCCTTCAGCCACAGAGGTGCACAACAGGTGTAAAGAGAGGCCTTTCAAACTCTGCACGCAGGGCTAAAGCTATCCCCGTTGCCTCCAAGATAAATTTGTATCCTTTGCAGCAGAAGTGACAGGTGTCTCTTTTCATCCTTTAGTACTTGATTACTTTGTTACTTTAAAGAACTATGGACTTACTCGGTGTGAAGCTTGCAGACCTCGGTGCTGGACTGTTGGTCAGAGAAGGTCCCTGCAGGGCACTCTTCACAAATAACATCATCCTTTGAGGTGCCTAAAAAATAATGTCTGAGGACCAACCGACCAACATGCATCAGGTCCAGGTCTAGGGCCAAGATCAGGAAAGCTAAGCTAGACAAGTAGGAATTCCCACCTCTGACTTTGACTCCAAAACCAGGCTTGCAAACAGTGTGCTGCTGGCATCTCGTGCAGGTGTTGTCAAGAGCGGTTTGACAGAAGAGGCCAGGTCGGCACTCACAGACACGGCCAGAGTTGAAGGTGCAGGGCTCTTTTTCCACAAGGTCATATTCTGTGGGGAGAAAAACAGCTGCAGTAACAAAGGATTGCCCTGTTAGGACAATGCAAAGCAGGGGCCAAAGCTGAGAATACCAGCTCAAAGGCTCAGGAAGCAGAACAGGCTGCTGGCACTCTGTGATGGCAGCTTAGGTCATGGATAACTGGAGAAGCCTACAGGCAATGGCTTGTAATGTAAGACAGAAAGCAGAAACCAGACTTGGATAGCGCTGGATGGGAGAATTTTCAGGTAGTCCCAGGTCACACAGGAAGCAAACCTGATTATGTGCACAGTAGCATTCTGCTCTCTAAGTTGGTAACCAAGGATGGCTACAAATAGACAGAAAGTGTCAGCAAGCTCTGTAGAGAGAAGGGAACAGTGAGGTATGTGTGAGGGGAAGCAAACCTTCTGCACATGGCACGCAAGCGTCACATCGCGGCGGGAATGCTTCCTTCACATACTGCTCAGGTCCACACCTCAGGCAGTCTTCACCTGGGTCCCTAGGACATGGTCTCATTTTAACAGAGCCTGGAGAAAGAAAAAACAAAATATATAGGATAGCTGTTCACAATCACAAGAGACAACCATCCTGTCTGCTCATTTAGACACACTACCACAGCCTTCTCCTTGCATCTGTCATTCGGTTTCTCTAGCCCATTTTTGCCTTTCCCATTGCAGTGTGAAGGGATCACAGCTGTCCTGTCGCAGCAACAGTGTGCATGGCATTAGCACAGAAGGGGCACATGGCAAGTTCTTTGCTGACAGTTAGAAAAGGCCACCAACTCTGCAGCTAGGGCAATAATGTCCTGCTATTTCTAAGTTCCCAGGCATCTGTTTTTCATGGTTTCTTCTTCACTATAGAAAGATATTTTGCAACCAAAAGCACCACTTTTCCTTTCAGAAGCTGCCAGAATCACCTAGGCCCACACACAGATTCATGTAGGTACAACCCCATCTCCCATGTTCAGAATGGGAGGTTACAAGATGGTACCTCTTGAGCTGTGCCCTATAAACCCCTAGCAGGTTTGCAGCAGGTGACTTTCTGAGCAGTCCTGCTCGTTCTACAGTTGCCTTGACAGTTGTGAGATGGTTCAATTTTCCAATTGTTTTCCTTCAAACAAACCAAATTACATCTGTATGTCTTTCTGGTGCTGGATGTACACACAATACACTTGATCTGCTCAACACTTCCAACTCACCAAGACTCCTTCCTTGCAGTTTGGAAGCACACCACCCTGGACAGACCTTCTATGTAGATGCAGCGTGCATGAAGTTGAGCAGCTGGCTGAACTGGGTGACCTCTGGAGGTCTTTGCCAAGCTTAAGCCATTCTAAGACTCTTATGTTTGTGTCTGGGAATCATTTCCTAGTGAATAGCTTTTAAAAGCACCCATCTGGGAAGCTAGGCACAATAACCAGCTTGGAGCACGGGAAAGGCTGGGACAGAAGCATTCATTGGGTCCCTTCCAGCTCAGAGAATACTATGCTACTATGATTCCTGATGTTTCAGCTCCTGAAGCAACAGATAAGGTATTTTACCACTTGCCTTAGTGCCAAAGAAATTAGAAGGTGCAGTACTCAGCTGCTGACCTTTTAGCCTTGACAGGAGGTGGAATTAACTCCCAGAGTATAAGGAACAGCAGCAGCTGCAGAAGCAAAAGGAAAAACTAAAGCAGTGACATATAGATAGGAAGAGTTGAATGTTTCACAGGTGGAAAACAGAAAGAGAAACAATTCCTGTTTCAGCACCCAGCCTGCATCATTCAATCACAAGGAGTTAACCACAGGCAGGGAAAACCTGGCAGGGAAATAATTCACCTACCATGCATTTTGGGAAGTGTGATGTAGGAGTGCAGGTAAAAACAGCTGAGCTATATTTGGCCCATTAAATACCACCAGACAAAGCCTGAACCACATCACTCCCACCTCCTCAAAACTACTTGCCTGAAACTATTCTAAGACCTCAAGGTAGGGGCTGACTGCTGAATCTCAGCAGTCAAGCTGCACATGTGTACCTGCATGTGTGTGTCATTTTCTCCTTCCTTCCTCAACGACCCAAAAGCTTTAACTTCAGTTATTTGAAATTTCCTGTACACATGGGTCCCTCCCCTGGGGGAAGTGTGCCCCAGGTGCAGTGGCTTTGAAGCTTGCCTAACAGTGTCTGCTGGTGCTGTTTTCCACTGGTTGTGTTCATAGCTCAGCAATCAAACAAAAGGCTGAGCAGTAGGAATATCAGCTGCCATCACTTGCACAGAAAAATGTACTGAAAGTAAGTAGATGGAATCGGTGTTTTAAGTGGTTTTCTTTTGTGAGGATGTGCATTCACTCACTCCTGAGGATTTGCTGTTACTATGGGTGGGAAATTCTCTTGAGTGCTGACTGAAGCACTGTCTGCTAGAGCTGGACAGCTGATTTAAAGTCTAAAACAAACAATCAAACAGAAAAGATAATAAACCAAATAGAATAAACCAAACTGAAGTGGCATCCCAACTTCTGCATCACATGAGTTGCTCTAGCATGTAACAGTATTTCCTCCCCTGGACTAGAGGGAAATATTTTGTTCTGTGATGACAAAGAAAATATTCTTCTGGTATCCCAGGTATGAAGACTCATTTTACCTGCATGAGAATTAAGTACATAAGAAGGGATGTGGCAACTGTAGAAATAGATTAGGATGATCTTGAGGTTTGATTTGAAGTTTATCTTGAAATTGAACTTGAAATAAAGCTTCAAACAGAGGATGGCTTTTATGTGGGCCAGTGTGCTCAGACGAAAAGCTGTACCTCTGTGGGCTGGAACACCAAGAAAAGTAAAGCCAGGCTGTGTCAAGAGTTTGAGATGCTCCACTTTGATTATATGGAGTTCTAGAAAAGCTTCTCTTTCTCTGCAGTGAGCAGTTGAGTTAGTACCAGATATGAACAGGTTACTGCTTTAAGGAGTGGAAGATTAAATATGAAGAAGGATTCTTATGAGTTTCTGTTGTGAAGGAGCCCCTGGAGGATGTGAAGAGATGGCAAAGACTGCCATGAGGATGGGGCACAAAGTCCAGGACTAACAAAATGAGTTTCAAGAACAAGCAGAGATGGGATGATTGATCACAACCAGATGTAAATCACATTGCTGTTTTTTACAAGACCTCACTATGACACGTGTCATTGTGGGAGCTTTTGCAAAGTATGCTTTTGAAGGAGAAAAGAGCTTTTCTTTGGACTGGCTCAGAGTCAGATCCCTGCCCCTTTCCTTCTTTTCTGGGATCAGTTTCTCCATCCCTTGGCCTCATTCACTTGAACAGCTTCTGAACAATTCCAGTGGTGTGCCCAGCAGCACAAGATGTCCCAGTGGGAACCTCCATGTAATTGCATGCACATGCCAGCAGCCAAGCACTTAACCTCTCTGTCATCACAGCACAAACGAATGGCAAACATTTCCTTTAAAGAACAAGAAAAGAAAAGAAAAACCAAACCAAACCCCAAACACTTCTTTAAGAAGAGACTGGTGATGCTGAAGTACCACAGAATGCCCCATGCCCTGCGGGGGTTTTTTGCCAACAGAGGGAGTTCCAGACGTTTCCAGAGCTCTTGTATCACCAAGGTGTTTCCTGCTTCCGACCTCCTGTGCCTCTCAGTCACAGCTAGCTTTCTGCAAAGCTCCTTCTGTTCCTTTCTCATGTGAGACACTTTAACTGTTTTGACTGTGAGGATAATGACAGATTTTCCATCCCTTCATTGTGTATTATTTTGGTCTTTGATCAGAAACATACTTAGCCTAACTTCACTGCACTATTTCACACCCTGAGGGAAGCTGAAATGAGTTCTTAGACTTGCCTACTTCTAGCTACTCCAGTGTCAAATCAGCTGGTAAAACTCACCCCAAAAAATCTACCAAGTTATCTTGTTTCCAATTTACAGATTGTTTGCATGCAGACTGAACAGGAGCAGGGGAGTGGAGAACAAGTTCAGACTTGGATCCACATTAGGTAGTGACAAATGAAATGCCACTCTTCTTCAGGGACAAAATGCAGTTCTGCAGACATCCGTGGTGCCTACTATCTCTGGGAGAAAGGCTCCATGGTGATCTGACTGAATTACAAACATACTGACCTGAGGGACACTGGTAACAGCAGCTGCCTGAAGTTTCGTCATAGAACCAATTCTCAAGTGTATCACAGGAATGAGATGGGGTTAATGATGTCTGGAAATTGAAACAGACAAAAGGCACAATGAGAAAATAATTAATTCTGCATTAGAGCAGATCCCAGTATCTGTCTCAGCTGACAGTAGTTGCAGACAGTAAGGAAAAGCCCATAGTTTGTTAAAAGTTCAGGCACCCCCAAAGCAACTACATTATTGTTGCCCACATGCTTAAGCAAAGATTGCAATATTTCATATATTTAGCAATCATTTAGTATTCTGACTTTCTGGGAAATGACAGTGCTAGAAGTTTTCTGATAAGCAAATCTGATTTTTTAATTTGGTGTCTCCCTTAACAATCCCCTAAAAATGTTATCTGAATTTCATTTTCAGTATTTGCCAGCAGGTATAAATGGCAAATTTTGGTAAAGAACCAATCAGCACATTCCCCAAAGATTTTCCCACATGATACTGGTAGAGCAGTTAAGTCTTTCAGAAAAACCTACATCTCACTTTCTGCAGCTGAATTTCCCACCTCTCCCTGTCCCCTCCTGCCTTTCCATGCAGTGCAGAATCTTACTACTCAATTCATTTCACAGCCATATTCTCCTGTTCAATACGCTGTTCTCACAGCAGGACCACAGAACACAGAAGGTATTTAACTTGCCCCAGGTTACATCAGAAAACAGGAACTTTCACTCAAGGAGGAAATTAACAAAAGGACAAGTAATAGAAACCACTCAAACCCAGGAAATTTCACTGAGCTCCAGTACTAGAACTGAGAAATCCTGCCTGACACATTGCTGCACTAACCACTGGGTCACACAGCCTCCCTTATAAGCATTTTTTCTAGCTTAATGTATAAACAGCAGATGTCTGCTTGCTCAGCCTGACTCAAACTTAGGAGGGTGCATCCTGTATTTTTCTTTTCTGAAGAAGCTCTAGACTGCAGGAAAAAAAGTGGAACCTCCTTGCATCTGGATGGAGAGCACCCTGGTTAGCCATGAATGGAGGCTAAACTGAGTGACAGGTAAGGACATGAGACTAGTCACTGGACAAAGGGTCACTCAGGAGTCACTTCAGTATTACAAAGTGAATTAACTAGTTCCAGAAAGAAAATGTAAGCCACAACAGCATCCTGGCTGTCCCTAAGGCACCCTGGATTAGTTTCTCTGGACAAGCTATTGAAGTCACCACCAAAACCTGATCCATCTCTTCCTGGTTCTCCTGGGCAATCAACTCTGGCTCCCAACGAAGCTGCATTTGAAACTGGGGAGGGGAACAAAATTCTTGAATGATTTATGCAGCACACAAGCTCACAGTTTATTTCACTGTCTCTTTTGGGGTTAAATAAAGAAATAGTGTCTGTGTAGAAGACTTTTGGTAGCTCTTTGCAGTTTGCTTGTATCTACAAACTTGTTTGCTATTCCAATCCAAATAAAGGCAACTGTAAAGATGGTGCTGAATTCCCTGGGCTACTCTGCAATTCAGTCAGGACAAGGTTTGACTCATTTATTTATGGTCTCTTGAACTCACAGAAAAAGGTGATAGTGAGGCAGAGTAAGAATCAGCTTGCTACAAATGAGCTGTCAGTCAGAAAAAAAGCATATTACAGTAAAAGAAATTCTCCCAGCATTAGGTAGTCTAGAAGTGACTAATGTAGCAAAACAGTTGTCTCCTTTTCAAGATTCTGTCCAAATTCTGTCAATCCAAAAGAAGCTGATAACCTAAGGCTACAAGTAGTGAAGCTTCATCTGCTTGATAGTCAAGACCTTATTAACAAATGAGTTAACTGAATATTAAAACAAACAAAACCCAAACTGTGGAATCAAGTGAGATGGAATATGGTCTAAAATATGACCAATAAGCTGTGACTTGCTCACATTAAACAGTATCACTTCTACTCCAGTAGTAGTAAAAGCAAGTGTTGCTGTGACAGAGGCAACACAGAAAGATAGTGAAAAGCCAGTTGCTTATGCCAGCATCTAGCTGCATTAAAGATCTACATGTTTATTTGCTTTATTTGCTACAGCAAAGATCTAGATATTCATTCCAGATAACTGGTGAGTTTGCAGTGAGTCCACATGTTGACAATGAGTACCAGTAAACAAAGAGTTTCTCTGTGCCCCTTTCATTTTGTGAGCAAAAATCACCAAAAGTGATGTCAAATAGCAAAAATACCATCTTTTTTTCTACTGCCTTTCTCCTAAAGCAGTTTGCATTCAGTAAGACCAGACAAGCTTATCTGAATGCCCTCAGGTGAACGAGGACTACAGACTCCAGTCCTAGAGAAGAACAGTGGTCCTTCTGTACTTCAGGAAGGAGGCAGTGGCAGGCCAGATAACCAGGGCAAAGTAGAGCAAATGTGCAATGTGGGAGGGGAATTTACAGCTAAAGACACAGGGCAAACTCCTACTCTTACCAAAAGAGCAGGAGGATCTTTTTCAAATGTTTGTGAGAAGGATGCAGGACTTGGTTATTTTCAAAGATCTAATCAGAGGCAGCTTCTTGTCAAAAAGTCTCCTGACAGCCCAAGAGATCTGCTAGATCATCCAGCTACAAGGTACAGACAGGTGTCTTGGGCTAACAGATGCTCCTCTTTCCACTGCAAATGTTGGCAAAACAGTCAATTTCAAGACCCAACACAGCGTGCAGTTACTCACCTACTGACTCTACCCTGCAAAGAGCCTCTGCAAGTGACCTTTCTCTATTTTTCATGAGTGTGCGTAAGTGTGCTCCAGGGAAACCACCTGGGCTTGTGCCAGGTGCTGAGGGTTCACTGCCACGTGATGCCCTAGAGAGGAGGGGGAGAAGGAAACCCACAAGAGGTGATAAGATCTGAGCAGGGAGCTAGCTTGCATCTACAGCATCAGCTGAGTGCAACTAGGGGGCCATGTCTATTTTAAGTCAATTTGATGTATAAATAACAGCCCATTCAGAAGGAAGTCAGTGTCAGAAGGGTGGGAGGTTGTAAAGAGAAAGATATTTTATTGTTTTATTTGTCTTGATGCCTTTCAATTTGCCAGCCCTGACTCACCATCAGCAGAGAGAGCAGAAGACCTCTGAACCAAGCTCTGCAAAGAACGTGCCTGTCACAGAGCACCTGGCCATCCAGGCAAAAGTAAAAGCCACTTAAATAAATGAGAACAGTTCCCCATTCCTATCAAATCTTTCCTCATTCCCTAGCTGTGATGTGCCTGGAGGAGCAGCAACAGTAACAATACCAACAAAAAGATGCAGATCATAGCTCATATCCCCTGCTTCTGCCTGCAGAAAGGGCAAACTTTCCTGTTTTTTCTGCTCTATACCTTCATCACCCTCTGTTGCACAAAGCCTGTTTCTGTGGGTGCCCACTACCTGGCACCCAGCCTAGAAGCAGGATAGCCTTGCAGCCCACGGTGTCTCCCCACCTTTCCAGGCTTCTGCATCCTGAGGGGCTGCAGGATCCTGGTGCCACCCCGCCTTACCTGTGGGGCTGTCTGGATATCCTGGAGAAGCAGAAGGAGCCACAGTCCCAGTGTCAGGCTGCAGGCAGCCATCTGTAGCAGTGTTAAATCTGCCTGGGTCCCAGCATCACAGGTTAGACAGACAGGTTACTCCTCCTGGAGAAAGAGATCCTCCCAGGGTCCAGCCCAGTCTTGCTCCGTGTCTGTTCATTCAGTCCAGTGCCATTCCAGCTGTTCAAGACAAGCAGGAGACAGGCTTTGAGACTCAAGCAAGCTAAGAAAGCGATTCAGAAGGAAGGCAGGAGGAGGAGGGAGAGGGGGCTGCCCAAAAAGAAAAGTAAAAAAAGAACAGAACAAAACCAATCACTAGTCCCAGAGCCGCTGGGTTTCTGTGAGTCGGTCACACGCATCAAGGTTGTCAGCCGAGGTACAGGGATGGCTGTGCAGAAACACAGGCTCCTGAGTCATGTAGGCTGCCCTCAGAGAGTACTTCACCACCCCAAAGCCTTGGCCAGGCATGAGTCCAAGCCCTGCCCCGTCCATCCGCCACACTCTCAAGAGCTGCAGCTCAAGAGAGTTCCCAGTAAGAAACATACTTTTTTTTCAGTACAGTCATTTTACTCCTGTTTGGATGAGTGTGTGAAAACTGACAACCAACCAGGCTGATACCACAAAGGTTTGGCCTTTACACATTGCCACTTAAAACACCAACATACTGCAGAGCATCCTCTTGAGAATCCCTTCTCTTTCCTCCAGTCCCCCTCAAAATCAACTCCTGCTGCTGCCGATCATCCCTTGGACTACAGCTCGTCATTTCTGGATAACGGTTTTTGGCTCTGGTGCCCAGAAAGATTTCAGTTGGTTAAAGGTGTCACGAAGCTTTCTCATCTGCCCTAAAAAGTTTTAGCAAAAGTAAAAGTTAGCCACTTCAAAAAAGAGCAGACTGCCTTGAAAACCTCTCTGAGGTGCTCAGGGAAAAACAAGAGAGTTTGGATTCTCACACTCACGGTGTTTTGCTTCTCAATCTTATCAGCAAAAAGAAAACCAAAAGGAATGAGAAATGATTAGAAGTCAGATTATCAATTAAAGACCCACAACTACCTCCCTGCCACCACAACAGAGTATCAAAGATGAGAGCATGCCACAGGGATCCTGGGATGAGAGAATATCTTCTTTAACTCACAGCTATAACTCTTTTCTTTTCAAGTAACTGCCTCTGTTTCTGTCTCCAGAACACCATCTTACAAACGTGACCTCCCTTCTTCTTCCACCCCTCAGGTTACCTCTGTCTGTAAGCTCTCATAGCTATAAAAGCTGATTGTGGTAGGTATGCATTTAAGGTCTAGTGACAAATAAGTACTTGAATATCCAAATATTACATTCTTGTTCCTCCTAATTAAATAATGGGCTAAAACCCATCTGAAACTCATGTAATAATATCTCATGAGGCAGTTCTCCCAATTTAAGAGTGTGGTTTCAAATGACTTTGTAGCCAGGGCCATTACTGAGCTTTGTTTGACTTCATTTTCCTTTTTCTGCTCAGCTCCTATCTAAGCTTTTCTAGCAAAAGGAGAGGAACCATCATAAAGCACAGCCTGGAAAGCTTGAGCCTCTTGAAGTTATACTGCTGAGTTTACTGTAACTGATACAAAAACTGAGTATGTGAGTGCAATAAAATCGTGTGTGAAAGACTTTCCCAGGACTGGCAACAGGAAGAGTTTTCTGGCCTGTGTTCCAGAAAAAGGCAAGACTGAAATGAGCATGGTTTAGGGTGTCAAACTCACTGGATGATTTCAATCCAAGTGGGCTGAGGATGCAACATCATTAAGCTTTACAAGTTTTCTTGGGAGGAGCTGACTTGATTTTAGTAACAATCCCACTGAGGGAAAGGCTGTGGTGGGAGACCAGTGTTCCTCAGAAGAAAGAATCCATCTCACATGCCCAAAATGAAACCAGGCTTCCCAGCTGTCATCCTTCTTATAACTTCTTAAATTCATTCTTGATTGAAATAGACATTTAGAAGGACAGGAAGTGGAAAGTGTTTATTGTTGCTGCTGGATTTTTGGAAAGCCTATTACATCAAATAATGCTATTCCAAGTCTGTAATGAAAGCAGCAGGAATCAGAAGGGTGAAGAGGTTGTGTTTAACAGCAATGACCAACCTACATGAATTTCAACTGAATGCATTAATTTCAGACTTTGTGTCTGTTTTGATTTCAAATACAATGAAAGGGGCTTTCCAAGAGAAGCCCTATCAGTAACTGGAGGAAGCACCTTCATTTTATAACAAACCCACACTATTGTTCTCTAAATGTTGCTTATATTCCCTAGAAAATAATTATCTGTTAATAGGAAATAAATAAAGCAGGACCAATAGAAGCAAACAATCAATCTCTGTTTCTCTGGTCTGCCATCAGAGGACAATGTCTGTCAGAAAAAAGGGGAAAGCCCCATGAGGATGCTATTATTATTTATACTGTTTGTTTGACTACACACATCTAACATCTGAATCTCCTTTTAAGTGTTAAAGGTAGCAAATCCCCAAGTCAAGGCTGCTTGGCATCTTCTATTTTAACTAATTTAGGTAATGCTAACGCTTAGGTAGTTTTTACACTGGGTCTCTGATCTGTGTTGATCACCTGTGTGCATTGCATGGAGCTGAGGTGGAGGGGATTTCAGCAGGTCCTGTAGGTCAGCAGTTATTCAAATGTCACTGCACACCTGGAGGAAAAGAATGCAGAGAAGCAGCTAAGTCAGAAGAGAAAGTCTCTTTCCTGGGTGCCCACGACATTCCTTCAGCATTGTCTATTCATTGTGCTGCTCACAGTGACAGCCTAGGAAAGAAAGCAGGAACAGAATACTAGAGAAGTGGCATTGTTTCACAGAAGCTCAAGAAAAGTACTGGTGACATTTTGTAATTTGGAAGTGGCTGGGTTTAGTCTCATATTGCATTTTTAGCACAGTCCCTTGTGTTTTTAAGTCTGTATGTTCAGTTCCTACATATCTGGCCATATAGGTGAAGGAAAGTCCCAGAGAGGAGTGTCATCTCTAAACACTCTCAAGCAGATACAGGAGACCATGACATTGAAAAAGATACATATTGAAATAACCTTGTCTAAAATCTGTATTTCTGTGTCTGCCAGTGTTGCTGTTGAGAGCACTGCAGTATGCTAATGAAAACAAAATCATTAAACTCTTGCTAGATGAAAAGCCACTAGATCCTAAAACTTCTCTAGGAGCCTCAGTAGTACCAAAGACTGCTTGGGATCCATACTACCTACTATAGAGGGTTCACAGAAAAGGTGCAACCCTTAACAAAATAAAAAAGAAAAATGAAAGTATTTACTGTTATAAAACCCAAAGACTCTCATAGACAAAGGAAGAAAAGCAAGTAGTCACCAAAAATAACTTTCATGACACATCTCTTGATCTATTTATGCATTTTAGCCATCAGAGAGCTCTCTTCCTGGGGATCATGGAAAGTGAAACAGTGGCAGTAATGGACAGGGAGGATCCCAATGATTTTAGGTATTTTAAGTGAAGCCAACATAGTGAACATCTCTGGAAATCTTTCAGTAGCCCAAAGAGGGCAGATGGTAGGGAGGGCAACACTGGCACAGTGTGATCTCACTGAGAAACATCACTTAGCAGGCAAGCAATTGGAGCCTGAACTAGCTGAGCCCCACAAAGTGTTTGAACTTGTCAGACTGTGTCAATAGCAATAAAATCTCATTTAGGCCAAGCAGACCACAGATTGGCAAAATTCTGTCCCTCTATGCCACTCTGCTACTGATTACTCATTTTCTGGCATATACACTGCTCTTGTTCTTAGTAAACAGTTGTCAATCCATTTAATTATGCCCCACCAATCAAACCACTCTGCAGTATGTTGAATACATTGCAGGTGCTCTTGAGAACATGATCTGCAGAACTGGACTGATTTAGCAATTTACCTTGGTATGTTTGTCCCCTGTGATCAACAAGGATGATGCTATGAAGCTCTTGTTGCATACTTGCTGAAGCGTAGCAATGGCTTAAAACAAGAGCTCCCAGCAGGAAAAAACCTGATTATAGTGAGCTGGGATCATAATAAAATCCCAACATAGAGGGGAAATCCTAAGTAATTTCAGTAACTGTAGTTTCAGGAGATGGACATTCTCACAGGATGTTTCTGTTCTGTACTACAAATAATAGAAAAAGCAATCAGCTTCCTTGCTTTCTATAAAGTTTCACACATATGCAAAGCAGCAACCTGAAATAAAAGAACAGGCTAGTTCCTGTTTGTTTGCAGGGAGAGACTTTTGTCCCAATCCACTGTGCTCTTGCTGAGCACAGAAAACTTCCTGGCAATTAATGAACAACCAAAGAAAGGAGATGTATCCTGGTCTGTTCCCAAGCAACAATACCTTTTTTTTTTGTTGTTAAATTCCAGACTAGAATGTCAAAAAGTACTTATGTGAAACAGCCAATTCCTGACTGTGGGAAGCTCAGAACTGCTGTCAACAGTAATAGCTTTTGCTGACTTTGAGCCACAACAGAGCTGCTGGAAGAGTTCTCTAGACAGCAAAGAACCTAGATGTACTGGGAAAAAAGAATCTACTCAGCTGGTATGAGTTTTACTGCAAAAAGTCTTGCTTCAGCTGAGATCTATAGATCCCCCCCACAAAGCCCACTGACTCCATTCATGTTCCCTGGCATTCATTCCACTGACTTCCACTCCTCAGTTTCAACACTATAATGTATGACAGTGCTAGACTCTGGCCTCCTGAAGCAGCAGAGTCACTCTTAGAATTATTATGCTTATAAAGGCATTTTTTCTGGAAGTGTAACCATGCATTTCTGTTACCAGAGATGTGGATTCAGTGTTTACATGCAAAACAACAACATGATGGCTGTCATTTTATTCACTTTTTGATTGGCTTAAGTCATTCAGAACTTTGATTACAACAAAAAATTAAGTAGCTAAAACTGTGTCAGACTGATGATGTTAATAAATCTCCATTTGATTTCTTTTGCAGATGTCATTTATATAAAGCTGATGTGGATAACAGAAGCTTGTAACTTTGTCATCTCAACTAATACTAGAACCTTATCTAGAGTAATAAAATAACTAAGGTAACAAAAAAAAGAATCTGCATAAGATGTCTTTTTTCTGGTGTGCAGTAGCCTCAAAACTAAAGTGCATTTTGAGTCAGTCTGAAAAATGAGAAGAGCTGACAGAGAACTCTGTGCTCTCAAGAAAGACCTGGCTTCCATGAAAGAAACCAAAACCCTATCACAGAATTACTATGCCCACAGGCTGGCAGAGAGAGAGAGAGAGAGATAGAGATAGAGAGAGAGAGAAAGAGAGAGAAAGAGAGAGAGAGAGAATGAGAGAGAGAGAGAGAGAAATGACCTTAGAAGAAAGATCACATCATGTCTGTTACTTTCAGTAATTGTGACTACAGCTTCTGGAAGAGAGGTAGAGATTTACAAGTTGTCATTCTCCATAGAAAAAGCTCATGACAAAGATATTATTATTTGAATGTCATTTGCATTCTGCCCTTCCTCCCATTCCTAGCTAGGAACAGAGAGACTCAAGGGTGAATCTTCCACAGCCCAGGCTAGCCACTTATCATTATGGCTGTAAAGAAAGTGGTGTGTAATAAGGGTTGGACAGGGAGTATCATGTGAAGGCTGAGGTATTAAAGATCCTTCATACCCTATCCTTCACACCTCCCTAGCATGGGTTTAATTTAAAGCAAAAGTTTTCTCTGCTGATTGTTTGCTGGAGTAATCACACTGCAAATCCAAATGACCCACACCAACATTATTTGCTCTGGATTCTTCTCCCTACCCTCAGCCTTTGCACTGATCCAAATGAATCCAGGAGCACCAGCTTTGACTTTAGCTCACTCTGTCTCACACCAACATCTTTGGCTGGAATTCTGTAAAGCTCATGGTTTCCTCTAGCTAACCAGAAAGTGCAGGAAGGCTTCTATAAAGCTCTCAGTTACATGAAGGAACTGGTAAAAAGCAAGAAACCAAGTGCTTACTTATCTTTAGCTAGCAAGTCTCTAAACAAGCAGTATGTCCATGCAGACAGCTAATAAGCAGCAGTCAGTTTACAGTAATTCACACCTTTTACATTTCACAGTAATTCCCCCCTTGTAGAAGGTCTACTTGAAAAAGTTATGGTCAAAGAAGCCTACTCAAGGTTTACATGACTTGATTTCAACTGCATAGCTACCCTTCACAGGCCTGGTGTTGAGCTTTGTCTGACACTTAAAGATCTTGTTTTTCAGTTACTTACAGGCCAGTCAGGCTCTGAAGTGTTAGAGCAGAACTGCATCAAGGCAGACAACCACTGCAGCCTAAATTCTTGAGTTCCCCTACTGCAATCTAACTCTTGTATCAAGAATGTGCCTTGTGAGAAGCCATGAGTGTGTCAAAAGCTGACCCACCTACAGCCTCATAAAAATCCAAACCTTGCAAAAAGGTGCCAGTGACTAAATTTGATTTTCAGTGGGGAGATCTCTAATAATCCTCTCTAAGCCTTCTCAAGTCACTCACAGCTCCCAAAGTTGACTGTTGTGCAATATCTTCATGTCACTGAATTTCCACATGAAGTTTCAGAAGCAAACCCAGACTCTAGCAGTCTCTCAGAAGGATATGAGCAAGAACTGGAACTGAGAAGAAGATGACTATCTCCTCTGCTTTCAAGGAGAACTTCAATGTGGAGTTTGGGAAAGAGAGTGCCACAGAATTCATAAAGAGGACAAAACCAGAATCAACTAAAAGGACCAAAAAGCTTAGACTTAAACTGAGGACTAGGACTGGACAGGAAGGAGGCCAGCTCATGAGGGAGAAAGACAGCTGGTGAGGAAATCTTGGACTGGTGGGATGCTGTAAATAAAAACACATTTGAGGGACTGGGCACATGCAAAGACATTTTAATGCCAGCATTTCTTAACTTTTGAGTATTAGAGTGAGCATTTTTAATGGCATTCCTGTAGTGCAGCCTAGGTGAATCTGACATTATTTGAGATTGGTTAAAACTAACATCTAACCCATCAGATCCTGTTTTCACCTACAGTTTTTTGGAAGATGCTATTCAACTGTGAACAGAATCAGACCAGAAAGCACACTCAGGCACTCCAGAACTCCAACCTGTAAACTCTTGGCAGAAAATGGAAGGAAAACCTGAATGCAAGGTACCACGAAGTGAGAGATTCAAGTGAGGACAGAAACAAAGGGAGAGGCAGAAGCAGCATTTGCAGAGCCTTGTCATTTCACAAAAGATCTCCTTCCAGATATTTGGTATATGTGAACAGACAGGTCTTTTGTAGCCAGGTTCAGTTACTTCAGCAAAGCATTTAACCCATGAAGTTCATCTGTAAGTCACTAAGCAGTTCCCAAGCAAAGCAGCTGTTTCAGGATGAAACACCACTCAATCATTTACTGGAAATTGCTTATGATCTTACTGCACTCCCTATAGTAACTGGTTTTTGTCATGTTGGGAATAAATACACCCTTTCAGAAGATTACTGGAATTATGAGCATTTCACTTCCTTCTCATAACAAGAAATTCTGCTCACATTTACCCAACTATAAATCCAAACAAACTCTAATGAATTCAACAGAGTAACTCTGGATCTCTATTACTGGAAAGGCAAAGAATGTAACTAAGTTCAAACCAGCAAGAAGATATGCCTGAGTTTTCCTTGTTACCAATCCTTTGTGCAAACATTTTACATTTGGTCACTGATAACACAATTGTCACTGCTACTGTTGCAAATGAAATGTGCTCTGTGTGTATGGGCCTGGGAAATAAAACAAGGAAACTGAAAAAGCACCAAGTGTTCCAACTCCATACATTTTAATCAAAACTAAAATGTTTGAGAAGACTGCCCATACATTTAAAACACAGGAGTTCCCAGCACTGTCACAGATTGTCATCTCCTTTCTTGGTACTCTGGTTCTCCCCCTCTAAAAGCCGAGAGATCTAAAGTTTACCTACCAATAGAAGCAAGAATAGAAGCTTTCCTTTGCCAACACAAACAAAAGAAACTTGGGAAATTTTCAGTAATTTTGGTGAAATAAACAAATGGGAAGATTCTCAGGACATAGCTTTTTTAAAGAGTGCAAAATCTGTTTCAGATTTGACACACTCTGAAGCCAGATTCTTCTGAGCTTTGAAAACACAAGCTCCAAAGAGATGAAAGCCCAAAAAGCAAGCTCATGCCCCATGCAGATGTTTCACCTGAGGGTTGTGGATACAGTCATTCCTTGACATGCTGATATCTAACAGAATGAATCAATCAACACTACATTCATTCAAGACTCTTGATCTTAACTCTTACAATGTACTGACAGCAAGAAACACCTGATCCTGAGACATCACCAAAACTGTCTTACAATAACCACAGGGGAAGCAAACAGCCCAAACACTAATGGGAATCTAACACTGGCACTGAGAAGCAGATGGAGCTACATCTTAAATGCTGAACTTCACTTTTCTGTTAAAACCAATCACAAATGCATTACTTATTGTGTCTAATTTGTTTAATTAAGCAAAGCTGGATTTTCCAGCTTATGAATCACTATTACATACATGCAGTACAGTCAGAAAGAGGAACTAAACCACCAGCTTTTCCATCACAGCATCAGGCAGTCATCACTGCTGTCGAGAGAGCTGTCACAAACAGGCACACACACTGGAGCCAGGCATTAACAGCAGACACAGCCACACAGAATAAGGCAGCATGTTCCCAAGTGCTGTGAAGAGGGTAAAAATACTCCAGGTCAAGTCAAGAATGCTGGGTTTCACTCTGGCTATTCCAACTTCTAGTGGCATCAAAGTGTGAGCAACATAATAGCTTCCAATTATGCCCAACACATAATTATCCCAGTAAGCTGTTGTACCATAATCATACCCTTCAGTCACACAGAGGGAATTTTGTGGATTTGATGCCCCATTGCAGAAGACAGCTGGGAATAGACTGCCACCCCTCTGTTGGCACATGTGGGTTCTCTCTTCCCACCCCTACCCAGTCAAGACTAAGGAATTTCATCTTAAAACCATTACAACAAATATCTCCTGATCTCTAAGGGCAACACAAACAATGCCAGGGTTAAGCAGATCCTTCCTCACCAGCTGCTGCAGAGAATTCTTTCTCCTTGGGGATTACTGCACATCTCAGACATTAGGGGGAACATATCTCCCTAAATCTTGGCCAACAGCATGACTGCCTCCAGGACTGGGAGACAAGCTATCCCAGAGCCCTGTGCCTGCAAAACAAAGTTCAGGATTTGTATGATTTTGTGGCTAAGGATATACCCCTGCAGATACTGGTACACTATTGGGAACTCTTCCTTACTGCACCATTCTGAACCCCAGATCATCACAGGTCTCCCCCTGCCCTGCACCTACATTCCCACTTTCCCAAGGCCTCCTCTCTACAGTCCCAGTATTTTATGCCCTCTACCTCCTCCCAGCACACTCTCACCACTCTGGCTTCCTAATATACATTCCCACAGCCCCACTTCTGCTTCACACAACCACATTGGCCTCACAATATTCCCGTTTTCCTAACCCACAATCCCAACATCCAGTGCACACTACCTCCACCCTGTTCTTCCCTGGAAGTGGAGATTCCAGGACTGGCTCCACCACAGCTGCTGCACAGTCCACAGTCCAAGTGCAGACCCTGCTCTAACACTGGATGAAATGCAAATTTTCAGTCAGTACATAGATGTGCTCCTGTACAATGTGACATCTCCACACAGCCTGTCAGGTGGGAATGTAACTGCCTTGGACTGTGGAACATGTGCTGCAGGACAAAGCCACTGTGCAAAACCTTATTATTACACTAGAACTCGTTCAGGTATCTACACCCAAACTACTCCTCACCACACCTGGCTCAAAGGCACCCTGAGCAGGCCTGTTACTTACCCTTCCTCTAGGCTGCAGAACGCTTTCTTTGCCCGTCTTCTGCACCGAGACTTCATCTCATATTCAGTGCCAAAAAGAAAGAAATCTGGTTCTCATAAAGCATGACCTCACTTTCTAGAAATGAATTTTCTGTTGTTATTCCTTGCATTGCTGCTGTTCAAATTAAACTTACTAGGACTGGTAACTCATGACATTCTGACCACCACCAGCAGCCACAATGCTTGGCATGTAGCCTCCCAGACCTCAGCAAAGTGACACTCCGAAAACAGATGAAAGAGGAACACGTTTACTTCAGCTGCAGGTCACCTGAAATTAGAGCAAGTATCTTTTTGGTAATTCTACCTTGAAGTGAGATTATGATCTCAATACAGTTGACTATATATGAATCACCTTCTTACTAGAAGATGAAGCCTCTATGCACATCCATGGTCTGGTGTCCTAATTAAAAAAATTATATGAGTTTACTCACTTCACAGAATCCCAGCATGGTGAGGGATAACATCCAGTCCAGGTCCCCTGCTAAGGTCACCTGGAGCAGGTTGCCCAGGATCCAACCTCCAGGCGGTTTGGAATCTCTCCAGAGGAGACTCCACAAACTCTCTGGGCAACCTGGGCCAGGGCTCTGGCACTCTCACAGTAATGAAGTCTTTCCTTATGTCTAGGAACCAAACCTGACTTCTGGTCTCTCTTCCAGAGAAACAATGCAGACAGAGAGTTCTACATCAAACTCTGGATCATATATCAACATTAAGCAACGGTAACATCAATTATGAATGAAAAGAGAAGACCAAGCTGGCCAGCAGAAAAATCTATATATTATTAACTATAAACCAACCTGGGCACTACTCAGGAGAAGAAATTTCAAAACATACAGTCTGGTTAAACTCTGCTGGGAAACCTGAGTGCACTGGTCAGATGGTCAAGACATAAGTTTATTCTGCACTGATACAGTGAGATCTAATAATAAAACTAACAGAGAACCATCAGGTCAGATAGGCAAATCAGATTTTCTGCTCTGAAAGTGTAAGCAATAAAAAAGAAAGGGAACCACTCTTGATACCAGTTCAAACAAGAAAGTGAACTAAGGTTCTAATTTTAACATGGGAGTTAAAATCAGTTCTCCTCATATGAAAGTGATCTTTTTTTAAATCAGCAAAAAGGTCCCATTAAAACAACTGGTTTGAGACTAAGCATTTGTGAGAGACGCCACCTGAAAGGGGATGTGAGAGCACAAGAGGAAGGGTACAAAGGAAGAGTTCAAGCTAACCTTAAATGTGAACCATTTTTTAAAGATCTGGCACTGTAAGGCTTACAGAGACACATGGAGGGAAATGAAGAAAGAAAAGAAACAAAAGAGGTTCTATAATTGGGGAGCACTTTCAATCTTGCTCAGCTTGCAAATGAGGGCAGGAGCAAAGAGGCCAGAACCAACACAGAGAGACAAACTGAGCTTAACTTGGGTAAGCAGGTGCAGCATCACTGAATTCTTTCACCTGTTTCTAGTGGAGGAAGAGCCACAATCACACCTCCAATACTTTCACAAGTGTAGAGAACACTGAATGCATTCCTATCTATCAAAAAGACATGTTGACTTCAACTCTGGTTCTGTCCTGCTTTCAAAAGACAGATCTCACCTAGCTTACTTCATCTTGCAGTGCTTCATTTTCTCTCTTTTTAAGGTGGAACAGGCTTGCTGTAATTCAGTTCAGGATAAATTAAGAAGAGGTTTATGACTTCTAATGTTTTGGGTTTGAAGGCAAGGTAGTAAAAATGTTGAATATGCCCTATTTGGTATAACATTTGGCAGTTAGTGTTTTATAGTCACTGGATTTATTTCTTTCAAAACCAGTATTTTCAATAATGAAACTAAAATGACCAATTCCATTCACTTTACCCTACATATGCACAACCCAAAGCTAAACTAATCAGTCACGCTTTGCATTTTCCATTCTAAGTCTCTCATTAAGATTTCATGAACTTGCAATATTTCTTTCCTTGCTTAAAAAAAGTCTGTTCATACATTTGACTTAAAAAATAATGTATTTGATATATACATAACAGTGAATGCCAAGAAACTGAAAACATCATTGGGGTAAAGCAACTTCCTTGTGCCAAGTTAGGTCCCAGAAATAAACTTGAGGCAGGAATTTCTGTTTCAGGCTTATTCAAGGCAAAATAAAATATCAATTTTATTGGGCTTAGACAAGGCAAATCAGATCAGTCTATAAGGTTCAATCACACTATATAACATGTTTTCTTTGGGTACAATTTAAAAACTCCAGAATGTTTCAAACCTTGGGAAATTAACTGTATGCATTCCACTGAACCAGATCATTCATGGGCCAACTCCTCACGCTGGCATTCCGAGTTTAGATTACTCCTCTGGTTGATATAGTTGCAAAGGCAGAACAAGTCTGTTGCTACAGCTGGCCTAGTGGTAACAGTGCTAGCCATCCTGTACACATCACTTCATCCAGCCCTAGGCAGGAAGTGGCTGCAAAAGGCAAAAAAGAAAAGCAAAGACACAAAGTTGAATGCACAAACTCTCATATATGTGCGTTGGGTGCTCACATGCACACACGACTATGAAAACCAGGAAAAATCTGTGCAAAGATTGATTTGTATCCAACAGAGTTATCTCCACATCCTGCACCCACACCTTCCCCAGGGTAACAGTCAGTGTTTCCCAGAGTTGAGGCAGGCAGATTTAAATTTGGAGCTGCTCCGTAGGGTGCTGCTTTGTTTTGCTCTTTCTGCTGAGAAGCTCTGCTGTATCTGCAGTGTGGTCAGTTCTGGTTCCTCCCAACACTCTGGACACAGGTCTGGAATCCAAATGAAGATGATATTAACCAAACAATGCCAAAGTGTCTTTTCCCATTTTGAGGAAGGCTGGTGAGCTGAACAGGCTTTTTTTGGCCTGTTATCCTGATCCATTTGCTTTTTGAGTCGTGCATGCTAGCTTTCACAGCAGCTGAAGGGAATTGGTTTCTCATGGACATGAGGAGGTAATCTTCCGGGAATTTCTGTTTCAGCCATCGGTGATTCTCTCACCCCCTGGAGAGATGGGATTGTAATCCCCATCTGTGCATTTACAGCCTCTCCAAGGACTCTCTCATGGCTGTGCTTACCAGGCAAGAAGGCTTCTCTTCCAGTGAAGCTCGCAGATCCAAACTGCTGTGTGTGGGGTTGCTGCCAGGAATGGTATTTTCCCAGCCAGCCAGGCAATGCTGTGAAAAGAGATGGGAATGCTGCCTTGGAGTGCTTTACTCTTTTTAATCTTTTGCGGCCTGTTAGTTCTAAGTAATAACTTCTATACAGGGAGGTTTTAGCAGGTAATGTAATTCGTTTCTGAGGAGTTTGATGTGACTAGTAAGAAAGAGAAGATATCACTAATGAAGCAAAACTACAGAGCTGTCCTTTCATTGGTTAATTATTTCAAAATCTCTCTCTTGTTTTGTGAACTCAAGGGCCTGGCCTCTCTGAACCTGTCTCAAGTGACTCATCCAGTTTCCTAAACCTCAAAACCAAGCTTCTTCCCACCTCTTCCCTGGAAACTCGAGGCCAGAACTATGTCTGATGGCTTGCAGTATTGCCTGGGATACAAGATCAACTCTGCAAAAACAGTTTTAAATCCATCCTCACCACTATTGATTCTGCCCGAGCCCTATACTCTCAATACTTCACAGCAGCTTTTCTTTTAGACTCCCTCACACCTGTGGAAAGAATCCCTGGCACTCCTAGGTACGCTTCATCATGCTGAAAGGTCAATGGCAGAAATGTCAGCTGAATCATGCCTCAGAAGCATACAGCTCCATATGGCACACTGTTTTCTCAGTGTAAAGCATTTGGAGAGATGTCACATGTTTTATGCCAGTTGCACAAAGGTATCAACTCTGAAACTCACACCAATGTTTTTTTCTCACTATCTCAGTGATGCAGAGCAGACATTTTAGTGGAAACCCTGCCAGGGCCATGAGTCTCAGATTCTTTCTTTCTTTCTTGTATTGTGAAACAATGCCCAGCCTGGGCTGTGCCACCAGCATCACTAAGGAGACAGCAACTTACCAAAGGTAATGCTAGACTGTCTACTGGTTCAAGGCTCTTCCTGCGATGGGCTTTGTATTTGTAGGCAGGCAAAAGGGTAGACTTGGGAATGGTGACCCTGCAACCACAGAAGGGAAGTAATTGCCTACACCTTCAACAAGGCAGAGGAAATTTGCATGCCTCCCCCACTCAGAATCCAAGGGTCTAATCCCAAAGTGAACCAAGCAAAACAATTTTGAATTAGGGCATTAGACACTTACCATGTACATTCACATTCTGGACCAAATTCAGATAAAACATGCATTTCTCACTGATTTCAGAACTGCTTCTGCTTATGAAAATGCTCAGTAGGGAGTTTTTAAGAAAGAGATACCTCTGCCTTGAGAATGGCAACCTTCTACAGAGCTATTCTGACCCTGTTCTCTCCCTCACATGATCAGCTTTTTCTTCCCTACTGTTTCCTCGAGTTCTGTATCTTTCAAAGCAGCAATTCCTATGTACCTGACACAGGCTGGCTCTTCCAGTGTCTCTGGGGGCTGGTGAGCACGTGGGATCTTACAGATGGGGCAGGCAGATTCTGGATGCACAGGGACAGTGAAGAGGCGCTGGTTTAAGTGGTAACAGTAAACACCTGGCAGAGAGTCACAAACCATCATGGTATTTCTAGTTTGTCAGAAGGTTCCTCAACCCAGCCAACAAGGCTGTGTTCTGCGACAGTGCCACACATGTATTCTACAGAAAGAGCTATTTTTCCTGAAATATCTTTTTCATTTCCTGTACCCAAGTAAGTTCCTAAAAAGCAAACCCAATCTTCAGTCTCCTCAACTTAAAAAGAGAACATTAGCTAATGACAAGAAACCTTGACAAAGTAAGATGACAGTGATTGAGCGAAGATCCCTAGAAGACTCAAGTATCTTTGGAACAGGAAGCTCAATCTAGTGTAGAAGATGAAGCCAAAAATAACTCATTCTCCCTTGTCTTACGTGATTCAAGGCTCTCTGAGAATGACAGGCAAAATCTTCAGTTGTTTGTTCACAGAAACTGGATTAAGAACAAATGTGATCTTACACTTATGGGAACTGGTTATCAAATCTGGTTCTTGTTCAGGAAGTATGTCATCCAGAGCCTTGGACCTAAAGAAAGACACCAACAACTCAGTCAGCAACAGGGGGGCAGGCCCTCTGAACAGCCCCCACCTTTTCCCAGCACACATTTCTGATTAGGAGGTAAATAAAGGCTTACAAAGCCACTCTTACAATCTCCCACTCCAATCAGATCACACTTCTCATTACTCTAAAGGGATACATTGCTGCTTCAGCCTTTCCCCCATACCCACTTACTCCAGGTGCTGCTCATGGATGCAAGCTTCTCTGTTGGCCTGTCGGAATTCATGCAGTTCAGCAAAATATTGGTCAGATTTTTCTGCCACTGAAGAGTTTGTATCCAGTAGCCCTGACAAGGCCAAGAAAAGTAAAAAGTTCAAAGATATACTAAATTTGGGAAAGCACCAAAGCAAGCCTTATGCAAAACAGTCAAATCAACCAAAGATCTGAAACACCAGAATGGATAATGAGAAGAACATTGCCACCATGTCAAGTCAGGGATTTACTGTGTGTTTTGGGCCCCTTACTGAGTTCATTCATTTTGCTTCCTTAGTAATCCCTCTGACCCCACTTAACTTTGCCAATTGCTTCCTGGATTCCCATACCACTGCCAAATTCACTGTTCCAGGGAAGCACAGGTCACCTCCAGCCTGGACAGGAAATGGCTTCTGACAGAACTGTAGCTCCTCTGCTGAGACCTGCTACGTGGGCTCTAGGCCTGCAGTTCTGTCACACCTCATCTTAAAGGGGTCATAAACTGTTTTAACTCATCATGCTGAGAGCTTTGCTTCAGGTTTAGCATTCACCTGCAATCCAGTCATAGCCCAGGAAAGGATGCACAGACCAGCTGCTCACAGGTATGGTACATTCTTCAGGGTCAGACTGAAAAGTCACATGACCAGCTTCCTTCTGGGAAGAAAACAGATCATACAAACTTCTATATATCTAGCAGGACATTCAGAGGTACATCTTAGGAGATAACTTGCAGCTGTTCAAACAGGGCAGTTGTGGCTTAGTTTGAGGCTGGATTCTATCTATGCCTCTACCAATAATATGCTTACCAGCCCTTTGTCTTCTCAGTTCATAAACATAAAGAAGAGGCAGGAGACTGGCCCAGCCTAAGAAAGTATTTTTCAGGGCTTTCATAAAAAAAATGCTGACTTCCCTGCATCACACATCCCCAGACATAAGGACAACTGTGCTGCCTTGGAGGATGGTAATATCCTGCCCTTCACTTAAGGAAACAAGCTGTGTAGCAGCAGAACTGCACCAGGCTGTTCTCCCTCAGCATATGAATCACACATGCAAATGACAATAAGTCTTACAGCAAAGTGCTGTAGTTTTCTGCTCTTCAGTCTAAGGGCTAAGGAAAGCAAAGCCTGAACAAAATGCCAACAGCCCCTGGGTGCTAAAAGCTGGGAACAATTCTGACCCCGTCTTCCAACTTATACAGTGGGAACGGGGCAAGTAATGGTCTCCTGACCATTTCTCCCCATTCTTCTGTTTATTATGAAAATAACCAAAAGCACTGGTTTCACCATTTACCTTCAAGTGTTTGGATGGAGAGGTCATCAGGATTGATTTATGGATTATGGGCTCTCTAATGACCACATGCTGCTTGCTGGTCCCTTCACTTTGCATTTTGCTCAGTGATTGGCCCAGAAGACCTGTAAGCTGATTTTTCTCATGGAAACCATGAAGCAGAGTGGACTGTTTTCTGTTCTCTTCATGTCCCAGAAAGAATAATGATTCTTTCTCTGGACTTCCTTGGTCATGATCATCCCTATTCACTCTGGAGGTCTCTCTCCCACAGGTAATGATTGCAGACTCTGCCGTAACATTCTCCTCTTTCCCAGGACAGCTGGACTCCAAACCTAATGCTTCCTGCACCATTGGTGGTTGCTGCTGTACTCCTCTGTCACTGCTGCTGTGTTTAAGGGATGAACAGAGGGCTGCCCTGGCTGCCAGAGCTTCAGGTTCCACAGACACCAACACTGCAGAGTCAGCTGTAGATTTCACTGCATGGACGTGACTTTCCTTCTGTAAGAACAGAGACTCTCAGACCACGTGGCATCATTCAGATTACAAATACCTCCCATTAGGACATTTCACTCAGTAAGAGGAAATCAAACTCATTCTAGTCTGCTTAATCCCTTAAATTTCTGTGGAGAAAACAGCAGAATCCTTCTATTATTCATGAGACATAACTAAGTGTTTGGAGAATAGGAAAGGAATCCCCTTCCAGCTAAATGCAGCTCTTTCCAGTTTGTGGGACCACTAAACTTTTAGACTTTGTGCTTAGAAGAAATAGAAGTATTATGTTCACAATGTTCACTCCTATCTTAGTTTAGGAAATATAAATTTCTTAAGACAGGAACTGACCTCTGAACCCTCTGCAAGGAGAACATGTTGGAGACCACAGGACAAAGAATAAATGAAGTCTAGCTACTTTTATAACAGATTTCAAATTCCATATTTCACTTTCTATCAGCTCCTCCATGTCTATATGTCTGCTCTACCACACCACTCCATAGGCAGAGCTACTGCCTATCATAGAGGGCCTATTTGCTCCCCAGCACTTCTAGCACAGGCACAACACATACCCCTCTCTTGGGCAAGGGGACAGATCTTTCAGTAGCTGTTCTGTTAGGAAGAGATGCTGGACAGAGTGGCTTTCTGGGAAGTCTTTTTCTGATCTCCTCCTGCTTCATTCTGAGCCTTTGTAGAAGGTCCTGGTTGGTCTGACGCAGCCTATTCAGGTGCTCTAAGTCCATCCTACAAAACCATTTTCCTGTAAAGCCAGAGGAAGAGTGAACTGCATAAAGAGAAGCATTAAGTGAAGAAGCAGACTTGGGAGAAACCACGTGCAGGGCACTTTTCACTTACAGCTGTTGGAATATTGAGTGTGTTGAAAATTGCTCCTGAGAAGCCAGCCAGTCTCAAAACTCTTTACAGCAAAAACTAGTACCACTGCATACTTCTGTCCCCTCAGATGTACTGTCAAACATTTTGCACCTAGAAACTGGTAGATAACTGAATAGAGACAAGACATTCTTACAGAGGAAACAGTAACCATGAAAAAAGCCAACTAAGGGACATTTCATTTAGAGGCTGGTATTCAGAACAACCTTATGTAATTCTGCTTTACTGTTCTCTTTAACCATAAAAATTTATACTGTGATAACACCAGGATGCTCATAAATTCAAAATATGCATAATGAATATGAATGTATTTACCACATCTAAACAAATTCCTGAGTCAAAACTGTCCTCCATGTTCCCAGGCAGGAAGATGCCAAAGGCTCAATTCTGAATCTCGACTAGGGCTCAGGTAGTTCCAGTCCTACACATTAATCACTAATGGTCAGTGATTAGAAGAGAGGGGGGGGGAAAAGGAGTTAGTAAACAGATAAATAAAGCTTAGTTTGTGAAATGCTGTCATGCTGTTCAACATGTTTACATCACAAGCTCCTTAAATAAACCAAACCCTAAACCCTAAATCCAAATGTCCACATTGCTTCTGGCTAATGATCAATGATGTTCTCAAGAAAATTACGTGCTTCTCCAGGACCTTTTGCTCTGAAGGATCCCTAAACCCTTCTCCAAAGCTCACTGGATTTGTTTTTGTCTGCTACCTTGGCAACTAGACATGAGGAATCCAATACATATGGGGCACAACAATACTGGGAAGAACAAAGAGCAATGCTAGCAATCAAAAAACCTACAATGCATCTTTTGGTTACAAAAAATAAGTGAGAGGTGCAGTACTGGACACAAAATGGAAATACCAGTTTTGAGGCACTAAATTTGAGATTATCTGAACAAAACAGAAGCTCTCACAGCATTCACAGGACAAAGCTAACAGCATCCTCTCATCATTACTCATTGGAAACCAAATACTCTCAAAGTAACGTTGGTTAAGGGACTTTCTGGAAGGGTTTTACCACATGAGACCAACTTTTTAGCCTAATCGACAAGAATCTGTTAATCCTTCAGACTCAACCTTATGAAACTGCTTTAGTCCGAATCCCTTGTGAAAAGGAGCTTAGCTTCTCGCAGTTAAAAACAACGCTTGTCTCGGGAGCTAAGAAAGTCGTCCAACACCCACGCAGAAGCTCCCAGACCTCTATCCGCGCAGACGCCCTGGTTCGGCTCCCCCATGCCCACAAGGAAGGGGAGAGGGCCCTCAGCACAGTACAATTCCGCTTCCCCTTCCAAGAGGCCGGTCTGGCACCCTCCGGAGCAGGGTGCGTGGAGCCTTTGAGTCTGGCTCGGCCCCGCTACTCCAAGGCTGCGGATGATCCAACTGCTCGCGCCAACCCCGCGTTCGGGCCCACCTGCGCCGCTCTGAATCGCCCGGCGAGGCCGCGGCCGGAGGTGCCGGGGAGATCCCCGCCCTCGTACCGCCTCCGCTGCCGGGATTCCCCCGGACTGCCCCAGCCCAGAGCCAGGCCGAGGCCCAGCCGTTCCCGCCCCCGCCTCTGCGCCCGCCCCACCGCTCCCGGCATGCGCGGGGCCCTGGGAGCCTGGCCCGGCCTGCGGGTGAGGCCCTCCAGGCCCAGCCCCAAACCTCCTCCCCGTCGTGGGTTCATTTCATTGCCACAGCTCGGGGCGTGAGCAGTGCACCTACCCAGCTCCCTCAGCAGCCAAAAGGGAGCTGGTTCGAAAATTTATCGCTGGAAATCTGCCTCTTTTAACACGCAGATCAGCATCTACCAACTAAGAACACCGATTCACCACAATTTCAGTCCATTAACGCACTACTTGCTGACCTTTACTTCCCACAATATTCTCAAGAAATCACCAGGTCAACACCAACAGTTTTACTGTAATTTCAGAAGGAATGTCAAGTTCTATCAGATAATTCAGTATCGTTGGTCACATTGTTCATTTTCACAGTAAGCACAGATCAAAAGTCACTACTGTCAAACATGTAATTCATTACAACACAGCAGCTTATCAGCTGAAATACTGTACTTACACTTGAAGACTTTGTATCACAACACGAACACCACATCAGGAGAAATATTTTTCCAATTCGTTTTTATTTTGGTTTCCATTTGTTTACAGCATCGATACAGGAATAATTCATGCAAATTTATCACCTTAAATACAGCAGAGAGAAAACTCACTGGTAAGAGTATGTCAGAGCTCCATCAGCACAACAGAACGAGAAAAATAAGTAGCAGCAATAAGATAAAGTGCATTCAGCTGACCTTCTTTAGTAAGAGCATGGGGAAGATTGGTTTTGGAAGTACCTGTTCAAAGTATTAGTTTTATCATTCTTTAAGAAAATCAGAAGAGAACTTCCTTGCTCATAGTGTTCATTCCTCCACCCCTCTGAATTCAAGAAGTACAGCTGCATTTTGTTTAAGAGGAATCTAGCTCATAGGCTCTTCTGTTAGAAGTTTGATTCTTGATCACTCAGGCTTCTAGGGACAAGGGTTACACACATACTTTAAGATTCTTCCCTCTCATGTTAGCAGTTTTGCTTCTTAAATAAAAATCAAGTGGTTCCTTCTACAGGTTAGGTTTCGGCACTAGAGTGAGAATGCCTACATCACCAAAATCTGAACCTGTCCAAAACACACACTGGCGAGACATGAGATTCTGAGAACCCAATCTCTTTTCCCTTTATAGATCAGATACGGGCTTAAAGATCAGGCCATTTATCAGATTTCCCCTAAAGATCTGCTGAGGAGATGCTAATACCACGTGTCTTCAGAAGCAAGGTCAGCATTTCAGGTAGCCTGGAGCTGCAGAGCAGTAGTTCATTATCATCTCCTTCTACCTGGAACTGACAATTCCCTAGTGTCTTAGGGATGTGCTTAACATTTAACTCAAAGGCACAGTTCACAGCCTATTGTAAATGTGTATGTGACAGCATCAGAGACAGAGATCTGAATTTATTCACGCAATACCTACAGCAGAATAATAGTGGATGACTCCACTTATTCTGGTATACTTCACTACAAGCCTAGAAAACACATTTCCAAAGGCAAGGACACAAATCTCTTTCTTACTCATCCTCAGATCTGATCCAAGCCATATTTATGTCCTGTTGGTCGCCTGAGGAAACCAACCAAGGCCAGTGAAGCTCTCTGATGAAATGGCTCTTCCATTTGTATTGGAGCCAAAGCTGGAATACAAAGCTGAAGTGAAAGGTTTGTTTGCTTCCTGCATTCCAGGGATGTAACAAGTCTCACTGCCAGCTCCTACACAATCAACATACTTCAAGGTTTACTACAAATCTTAGAACAGCCGTGAGTGCTAACTGACATTTCACTCTATTTACTCCCTCAAGTACCAGGCAGCTTCTTCCTGGAACTTTTGTGACACATAAAACAGGGGACTTGTCACAGGCACATCTCTTCACACCTGAGCATGAACAAGAAATCCAAGCTGACACCATTTTCAAGTGAAAAGTCTCACTGTCAAATAAGAAAAACCCTCACAGCTCACGGATAGCCCATATTCTCTGAAGTCTGATGCTGAACAGGTTCAGGTTGTCACTAATGTCGGACCTACAGGATCTGATTCTACAAAATACTGACCCACCAAATGGAAAAGAAACTTTGCAACACAAGAACCAAATCCTGGTACTACTGACATCAGTGGGAATTTCTCCTCTATCAAATCCAACAGGAAGAGACTCAAGTCCTTACAATTTCCAAATTCTTCAGGGCAAAACTCAATGATTAATTTCACCTACTTGCAAATAAAGAATGTCTTAAAAAAAAAACCAACTGCCTTAACCCATTCTTGCTCTGGCTTGAAATACAAGGGATAGGTCTCCCACCTCCCCAGAGGAGGTGCACTTGCCAGCTCATTCTTGTACTGTTAACAGAAGAGAAATATCAAATCATATTACTGCATGGACTATAGCACCCTACAGGAACTCTACACATAGCAAGACCTCTTACAGCTTGTAATCCACATGCTGTTCTTGTGGCTAAACGGTGGTAATGGAATTCTGCAGGCCTGCTTCCAGAAACACAGCTGTGCATTTCCAAAAAAACCCCCCATATTCATGAACTCATCTCATAAGGCAGTTCATTACTTTCTGTCAAGTGGCTTCTCTTCCCTGTTTGTCACCCTCAACGAGCTGCCAAATCATCATCAGCACTACCTCCTCCTTCACAAGAGCTAGTTATGGCTTCGCAAACCATTTGTCCCTGATGTGAAATGGGCCTGACTGCACTATTAAAGAGCTCTTAAGATAGAAGAAACTAACTCCAAAGACAATAAGCTTACCAAACCAAAACCTTAGTCCCTCTTACTCTGGAAGAGAGATGGATTTTGTTCATATGTTTAAATGCAGTGACTTAATAAACCTTTCTATAAAGGGACAGGGTGATTCTCTGTCATGTTCTTTAAAACACCTAATATTAACCTAGGAGATAGGCCTGCCAGGGCTTTAAATGCACTGTGAAATCACCATTACACCTGTGTGCACAGGATCTGTGTTTAGACAGATCTGTGTTTAGCTGCTTGTCAAACACACGTTAAACTTGCAGCTTGGAAATTACAAGTTCTATCTTCACGTAGTAAAATAAATGACTCCATAAAGATGTGTCAGAGTAACTTTTAATCTGATCAACATTTGGTTTGTTACTGTCCTCAACTGTTCTAGAAAGCCCCCTGTAAACCTATGAAGCACACATTCCTTCTGAAGTAGCCTGGTCTCACAGGAAGAAAAAAAGGGAGTTCTAAAGAGCTAGTGTTTAGAGGTGGGACACACAACGGGGAAGCAGAATCCTGTTGTTCACACAACAACTGGAAAGAGCAATAGGCTTTTGCTCATTCCCTTCAGGGAATTCCATCACCCACCATGTTCTCTGCAGTAACTAAGAGAGCACTGAAGGGAAACAGTGTTGTTTTCCTCTTCTTCCCACACTATCTGCTTTGCTGCAGGTACTGATGTGTGAACATGTTGAGTTCACTGTCAAGCCAACCTGCTTTATTCCTGCAAGGACAGAAAGTCTGTTAGGCAAGTGAAACAGCTCTTCTCAAGCCAAGCTGAAAGAAAGAAGCATGACTAAAATGAGCAACAGCAAGGCACATTTTGCACATGGAGGTCCATTCCAAAGTGCTGCTACCATTCCTCATCCTTCCCCAGGTCAGGAACACTTGGCTTTGAGGTTCAAACTGACATCTTACTCACATCTACACATCTTACTATGCAGACAAGGAATATTTGAACAATTCCTCCCAACAGCCTTTGCAGGATGAAGAAAAATATCAGACAGTTCTGTACAAAGGCAAGGGTGAGACTTCTTGCATAGTTTTCTAATAGCTTGAAGGATTTTGTAGGAGCAGAGGGCTGTATGTTTTGATAAATGGAAAGGAAACCAAAAACATGAAGGAAAAGATGTTTTGTGAGACAGAAGATTTAAATGACCATTGACAGTACATGGGAAAGTACATAGTGAAAGGGGACACGACTCAGTAGGGGAAGATGCTGATGTCTGCACAACAACACACTATGATACAAGGACAAAGATACACTATAATCTGAACATCTTTGGGCAACCACATGAACAACTGTATGCAAACATCTGTGTTGATGGGATAATAAAATCTCACCTGAGCAGTTTTGCTTTGCTCTGCAGTGCATCCAAAACTTCTATTTTTTTATTCATGGCAGAAATTTCCTTCTCAAGATTCTCCCGTGTGACATCCACTTGCTGACATAAATGAGCAAACGTTCCAGCAAGCTCTCTGTGAAAGAGGAACAGTTGGATGCAATGAAAAGATCAAGTAGCAAATTCAAGGAATAAATCCCTTTGATGTATAGCAATGAGACTGACCCAGGTGTTCTTTCTACTTCTGCACAAGAGTACATTAGGGAATCAAAGCAACTTGATTTGAGAGATGGAATTACATTAAGATTAGTGCTTAACAGCACCCAAATACTACATCAGTGATTCAAACACCATTCTTTTAAAACACACATACCATTACATATTTTTACATCTGGAATTCAATATGCAGACTTACCTTGCTCTAACAGAGAATATCATTAAAAAAAACCCTCAAAGAACAGAATGTAGAAAAGGTTTAGATGAATATAGGCAACTCACTGTTGGACTTGGTGGCTGCAATTAGAACCTGTGTAACTGACGATGAGCTGCAGCTTCTCACCAGCATACTCTACAAACTGCCGTTTGAAAGCTCTCTCTTTCGCTTTTGTGGTCCAGGTGAGGCGCTCATACACATAAAGGAGCCCATAAAGGCCAAGAGAGAGAGCAATCAGTCTCCAACCCACGGCCTTCCAGACCTAAAAAAAGCATGACAATTACCACCTAGAAATAATGCAAACTCTTAAAAATGGTGCACAGAGCAGAGCATTCAGATTCAAGGCATATGAAAATGAGTTAGACAGATAACCCTGACTTGCAAGTGGTGTCACTGGTCAGACAGCTTACTACTGATGTCCAGCTGGAGTTCTACATGGGTTAACCTTTTCTGCACTTTGAAGTTACATCTGTATGTGCAAACCAACTTTGTCTGGTTCACAGAATCCCTGTTTCTGAAATAAAAGATGTTTTCAAGCAGCCATCTCCCCTTTTATCATTCACTCCTTAACACTGTGACACCAGAATAGCAGGCAGGTGTAAAATTAGCATTATAGAAATTTAAGATTCTTCCTGCAACAGGAAATAGTTACCATGCAACTAGAGTTAGATGTCCTATGCCTCCACAGGTTGGGGAGATAGAATCATAGAATTATCAGGGTTGGAAGGGATCTTAGAGGTCATCTAGTCCAACCCCCTACAGTGAGTAGGCACATCTCTTAACTAAATCAAGTTGCCGAGCACCCTGTCCAGCCTCACCTTGAACACCTCCAGGGATGGGGCCTCAACCACCTCCCTGGGCAACCTGTTCCAATGTTCCACTACCCTCACGGTAAGGAACCTTTTCCTAATATCTAATCTAAACCTACTCTTCCCTAATTTAAATCCATTACCCCTTGTCCTATCACTACAGGACTTTGTAAACAGGTCCTCCCCAGCCTTTCTATATGACCCCTTCAGGTACTAGAAGGTGACTATTAGGTCCCCCCGAAGCCTTCTCTTCTTGAGGCTGAACAATCCCAGCTCTCTCAGCCTATCTTCACAGGGAAGGTGTTCCAGCCCCCTGATCATTTTTGTAGTCCTCCTTTGGACCCGCTCCAGCAGGTCCATGTCCTTCCTGTGCTGAGGGCTCCAGAGCTGAACACAGTACTATCTGAGATTCAAAACATTCATTATTTTCAAAACACAGAACATTCATTATTTTCAAAACACAGAAAAGCAGGAAGTTATGATTCTCTCTGAAATAAATTAGCCATAGTAACTTTCCTTCCCTTCCAAGAAAGGAAATAGAGATAATCAGAGGCTCTTGGTAGACGTTTCTGTTCTGAGTCCTCTGTAAATGGGAATAGAAAATTACCAAATTCTCTTTTGTTTTCACAGAAGAATCAGAGACTATTATTTCACGCTTTTGTAACATAATTTGGAAGTGTCTTTACAACAACCCTGGCTCCAAGGCTGCCATGCAAAATTTATCTTCCATTTGAATATAAATATTGAGCTAAGGAGAAAACATTTCACTATCTGTGAATGGCAAAGATCTATGTGATTCAGCAGTGCAACTGAAGTCAGTGCTTCAACTTTTTTATACAAATGCTGCTCAGATTTTCCACGTACCACACCACCAACCACAATGATCCCCATGGAAGTTCGGGAAGTTAATGAGGCCAGTCCAGTCACCATTGACACCATGAGTTCTTCCTGGGTCATAGAGCCCTGAGGCAAAGGAGGCAAACTGGGATTTGCTGGTGTTAAAGGGCGTTGAACCTAATTAGGAAAGCAGTGACAAACAAAATCAAAGTACAGAATAAGAGAAGGCAAGCCATTGCCCTTTCCCACCAAAACCACTTCAGTAGCCACTGAAATGATGACTATCACCTCTACCCCAGCCACTCAAGGAGTTATCTATCTCACCTGGTCATTATAGCCCATCAAGGCCCGACGACCATTCTTTGGTCCCAAAAACCTGTTCACCAACATCGTCCATCCAAGAGAGAAATGGAATTCTATGTCCTCTTGGAAGTCAGCACAAAGCTTGTCGCAGTTCAGATCATAGCTAAGCGTGAAGCACTGTCGGGGAATTAACATGTCTATCTGGCCCCGCAGAGAGACTGGGAGAAGGGGTTTTAAACCATCTGCACAGAAAAAATAAAAACACCCCAAAAAAGGCTATTGAGTTTGCAAGAATTAACTGGATTTGTATTCTGTAACCACAGTGGTTGTGAGTTGTTACATCCTCTACCACCACTCTTCTAAGTACCTTAAATTTCCTAAAGCCAAGCACGTGGCACACTGACAGATACATCATGAGTTACTATTTGATTCTTAGCTCTCCAGATCAACTCAGAAGGAAATCTTTCCATGGACCCTTCTAAATCCTTACAGGTAGCTGATGAAGTTTACAGTATAGCACTAACTACGAAAAGAGAATCTGAAGGCCAGTTCTAAAAGTGTTTAGGCACTATTAAAGCTTACACTCAGACAAGCACCCATTTACAAGTCATCCACATTTCATTAGGATCTTAGCCTGAGACTTTCACAAGTTTCTGAAGTCACAGCTCCTCTCTGTCGTGAGGACTAGGCTGATGATACACATTCATCAGCAAATCACTGCACAAGTTCAGACACAGAGTGGAAAAACCACTAGTCCTCTACCTAACAGCATTAGTAACCAAGACTGAAACTAAGATGATGCCAGTTGCACATCAGCCATCAGATTAAAGAGAAAGCCAGAGAATGTACGCAGTTATTTTGCATTTCAGTTAGAGGAAAGAAAAGGGCAATACTGCCTGCTGAACTGACCTATCATTTCCTGCTGCATTGTCTGCAGGGAAGCTGTGATTGCATTGGAGCAACGGTCTGACATGTTACGGCCCAGGCCTTCCTCAATATGTTTATGCAGCTCCTGACAAACAAAGAAAGGGTTGTTAAGCTTAAAACAAACACAGGCAAGATGCTGCAGGTGCTAGAGCTTGCCAGTTAAAAAAACCCTCCCAGAAATGAAACAGGCAGTCTGTCTGCCCACTGTTGTAACATCGTCATTTTTTTCCCCGCGAGGAAAAAAAAGGACAGGAAGAGCAAATCAAAACCATCTTACATATACTCTGTAGCCTAGGAAAAGTTCTGTTTGATCTATACAATGATATGTCATATGTGTGTCGAGTTATCATCAAGATTATTTAAAAAATTAATTTATTTCCTCCTTTTTTATGGTGTTCACTTCTTACAGAAGCTATCCAAATACAAGAGACATTCCAACAAAAGATTCTTCAGAATATGAAAAGTTTAACTCATATGCTAGTCAGAAGAACGATAAGCACCCCAAACAGCTCACATAATTCCTGACTGAGAGCAAAAAGAGACCTCTTTAAATTGCTTTAACAACCACCACTTACACTCTTGTACACTTTAAGAACTACTT
The DNA here is from genome assembly GCA_013399015.1 of Galbula dea. NCBI lineage: Eukaryota > Metazoa > Chordata > Aves > Piciformes > Galbulidae > Galbula > Galbula dea. The sequence goes on along the minus strand of VWZX01006832.1, from coordinate 493,706 downwards.
GGGATGGATGGAAGTCTGCTTGGTATTCATCAACCAACACGGAAAGCCGTCTGATTTCTTCTGCCATTGCATTTGACACCTAGAGAAACAGCACAGGACAGAGTGTCTGTACGTTCCGTCCTGGGAAGAGATGGAAAACCCCCACGGAGGACATGCACGTCTTAGTAAGCACTACTGAACACCAGGCACCATGACTATGCAGCAGCACGCAGCCACTGTGTGCCAACAGCAAAATGCAACAGTGGTGACTTGCAAACAAAGATGGCTGAGAAGTATGGAGATCTCTGCTCTGTGTAACAGAGACAGAAAAAGACTGAGGCAATATAAGATGAGAAAAATGAATAGGCCTTTTCTGCATACTCTGTATATTTTCTGTATACTCCTTACCTGCCTCTCCACTTCTTCTGTCATTTGTTTTATTTTCCGCTTGTAGTCTTGAGTAAGGAGCTCGAGCTGTTTGTCAATAAAACCTAAACGTTCCTGTCGCTCCTCTCGCATTTCCAGACAGTAAACTCTAGTGCAAAATGAAAAAAGTGCCCATCATAAAGCCAGATAAATACATGTTTGATCTACAAGTGTCATTTGAATTGCAGAAACAAGACAGATTCTCCTGCCCAAGAACAAAATGTGCAACGAGTGGGTATAAGGGAAGAAATTTTTTACAATGAGGGTGGTGAAACTGAAGCAGGCTGTCCAAAGAGCTGGTGGATGCCCCGTCCCTGGAACCATTCCAGGTCAGGTTGTATGGGGCTCTGAGTAACCTAATCTAATTGAAAACATCCCTGCACATTGCAGGGAGGGCTGGACTAGATGTTCCCCTTCCAACCTAAACTGTCCTATGATTTTGTGTCCTCTCCATTCCCAAACATGCATTTTAAATGTTCATGTTCCCTTAAATTTCTCCCAGAACACAAGCTGCAGTTACACATGCAACAAGCACTGGCTCTCCTCACCGCTGTTCCTGGGCAGCAACATGCACAGAATCCATGATGAGACGAACATCTTCCGCAATCTGCTTTGCTCTCACTGTATGCTGCTCAAATTTTGTTTTTACTGCTGACTGTGATATACACTCCTGTACACAAAAGGCAGCCCAAGATTAGCAGCAGGCAGAAGCACCCTAACACATCCATTTCCAAAATGTGTTGTCCCCCTATGTTTATCAACCCCAGTCCCCAGCCCTTCAGGAGTAAAATTTAAGCAGAAGGTTAGTACATAAAATGCTCACCTCAAATCTTCTCTCGAAGTTCTGAAACTCAAACATTCTTACTTGAAATCCATCTGCCAGTGCTCCACCTGAGAGAAGGAAAGCACATAACAACCACTTAAGTTTTGAGAAAGCAATCAGATGTTGAACATGAGGAAATACTCCTGCTTTATTGTGAAGCCAATGTGAAACTGCTGCCAAGTCACATCTTTGGTTTGAACTGCTCCACTAATAACCTGACCCACCGCAATTTTATCCGTATTTTTGGAACAAGATATTCTCTATTTTCTTCCCCATAAGAAAATGGAAAGTTTCTGCTAGCTTTCCTCACCTCCTTCTGGCATGCCTTGAGCCTTCTGAATCCTGGCATTCAGCACTTCTTTTGCAGACACAAAGAAAATTCGATCCCCTGCCTGGGCTCGATCCACCACACCCAGCTCATCTACCAGGAAACTGGTGCATCGCTCCATGTGCTGCCTGCGTACCTGAGGGATAAACAGGATAAAGCCCACAGGCAGGCTTTACACGTCAACTCTCAAAGGTTAGACCGCGCACTCTGATGCCCTCTGCTGGTCTAAGCTACCAACACAAAAGAATGAGGACAACAGCACTTGGCTGTTTTTATGGAATCTTTCAGAGGTTATCTAAGTGATCTAACTTCAAAAAGCCCCTGTGAAACTCTTGATTTTCAGCTCAGAAATGTCAAGAGTCATGTCCTGATCACTAGTCTATACACTCTCTAGTCTTCACACTTATGGCAATAACAATCCAAACTGTAAAAAGGATCACAAACAACATCATATAATATCCATACAAATATAATACCCAAGCAAAGAGAAGGAATCAAAACACATCACAAACCTCTTCCATGTATTCTGGCTCAGAGGCAGATGCATCCCAGCGGTTATTTAAAATAAATATATTGGGTCTAGACAGACGTTGGTTCACCTTGTGAAAGAACTGCTTCTCCTAAGCAAAACAGAAAAAGCCTTCAGATTAGTATGGCAAATCTCTTTTTAACTTTTAGCCTAATTCACTGAACAAGTGGACTTGAACGTACAGTTTGCATCAATGTTGATTCTGAATTTGCCACCAGCACAAATACATCAGCATCTAGACAGAACTTGTCAATCCAACTGTCCAGCTCTGTGGTTACATCAATGCCAGGGCTAGCAACAAAAAGAGAAGAGGCGTTACCAGGCTGTGGAAATGGTAAAACCAGAATTTTAAAAGTTAGTAAGAAATGCATTTCAACTTCTCAGGGCATTAATATCCCAGGTCTGAGTTACACTGTCCTGAGGTGACAGAGTACAGGCCACAAGGAAATACCAGTCAAAAGCAACTCTAGCTGCTAACAACAGCAAAGGACTTCAGTCACAGTCATAGACTAAACCAGGGTCGATTTCCTTGGTGTTTGTTAAATTTGTATTTGGAGACATTTCTGTAATTAACTTCTGATAAGCAGGAAAGGAAGGAAAGGTATTTCTCACCTGTCCATCAGCACCAGGTCATCCTTTAAAAGAGGACATTTGGAATTGGGCCACATTACACTGACCAGGCTGCCAGCATTCAGAAGTTCATCTTGATGAAGGGCATGAGCCAGCTGGTTTACTGTCTATTAAAAAGGTGGATGATTTATAACATCTCCTGTATCCTAAGACCCACTAACACAATTAATTCCTCCCTTCAGGCTTGTCCACAGACAATTTAAGACAAAACCCAACTCCAAATGGCTTTCTGTCTGGGAAGTTTTTCACATAAATCTTGAGTCCATTAGACAAAAGGCAGCCACCTAGTTAAGAGTTTGAGAAATCTTCCTGCCAGAAAAGACTACTAAGGAGTTATCAGGAAGTCTGTGCCTTCTGTCAGTCATACAGAGCTCAGTACTTCCCTAGTCATCATTCTTGTTCCCTGCTATCACTAACAACAACAAATCGTGTTTATCATAAGAGGAACAAATTCCATCCAGTAACTTGCACCATTCCTCCTTTCCTACACCTAACAAAAACCAGTTCTTCCTCTTTACTCCTTTAATGATTAAAATCCTTAACTGTAAAATTTATTTAGAGTGCTTTAATTCTCCTGTTCCTTCTCTTTTCTGGCACTTCTGAAGAGCTCTTCTCATTTATCTTATGTTTAAGGAAACTGTACCTTAACACTCTTCTTTTCCTCTGAGCCTTCAGTGAGCAGGAAAGCTTCATGTCCATCTGTTCCTTCTACACGCAGGAAACAATTAGTGGTGTGTCCAATTCCTGAAGGAAGGACTTTGTCCCACAGCATGGCATTTATCACAGTGCTTTTCCCATTGCTTGTCCTGAAGTAAGATTAAGTAAAGGTATAGCTAGGCTGCTGAGATTCACATACACTCATTTTGGTGTTACAGAAAGGAAGTTCCCTAAAGCCAAGCAGTAGCAGAAGCATTAACAAGCACCTTACAAATGACTTCCCTGTTTTCTTACTTTAAGAATTCCTCCAAACTGAAGAATTACATGCTACAGTATTTGTTCCCAATTTATAAGACAACTAGTACCAGGGACATGAACATTACAAGAAAAAGCTCAGCAGCGTTTCTATAAATGCTTTTTACCAGCTACAATCCTACAGAAGCCAGTTGCTTTACTGAGTGGAGACTGTAGGCAACAGAAGCACATAACTCACCTTCCAAAAAAAGCAACTTTCATGTGTCGCCTTGCCAACACTTCACTAATACCACTGACTTTTGACAGGTAGCCTTTGACTTCCAGTACCTGCTCTTCTGTGGTAACAGGATCAAGCTCGACATTCTTGTGTGTTTCTAAAATCAAAATATATTATGTGTCTGAATTCCAGAAGTCATCTGTTTTAATACTGCCTCAAACACCTCTTCACGACATAACACACATAAGTAAATGTTTATCTGTGTCCCAAAGCCTGTGTGGGTAATCTTGACACATGCAATTACACCCTGAAGCAACTTTGCATCAGCACTTATCATCTGCTCTCCTTTATGTATCGAACAATCACTCTCATCTTTACAATTGCCTTAAACAGAACACAGCCAACACTTCAAACACTCCAGCACCCTTGAAAAAAATTAATCTTCTGCCTGTGTCTTAAGCTGTTAATGCCAATTACTGGCATAAGCTACATGTCACTAGCAATGACACAGCCAGGCAAGAGTACTGAATTATAGGCAAAAAACCCCCTAAAAGGTCTTGTATAGTTTATTAAAAAACTCCCAGATGACAGAAAAACCAAGCATAGCTCACTTGCCAGCTCAGTTTCCTAACATGGGAACTTGTCAGCTTTAAAATATGAACCTTGAACTCCACCCAAATTTAGTAACATAGTTTTCTACTCTTCTTACAAATATTTATATGTAAATTGACATTTAACTGAATAAGAAGTTTTTTAGTGTGTGTTTGGAGGAATTGTATGTGGCCAAAGCACCATTACACACTTGCACTTCAGGAATTCAGCTCACCTTCCAGGAACGAAGAGCTCTCATTGATGTATGCAGCCAACTGTTCAAAGATACCATTGATTTTCTTCTTTGCAGTGACAAAATGTTTAAGTGGAGAAGCATTTACCTCAGCCATGTGTCTCTTATCCTTCTTCACTGCAACTATTGAGTTGGAACGAGTGAACAACAGGGACATTGCGCTACGAGGAAAAATCCAGTAAATAAAGGTGGCTCACCAAGTGCCAACAGCTATTCAACCAAGCATCCTACCAAGAACTAGACAGTAGACGTTTTAAAAACAACCTTCTTTCTTTCACGAAGAAATGGTTCCATTTTATCGTAAATTACTCATATAACAGAAATAAAAAAATATCTTTCCTCCTCCCTTCCAATAAAGAGGCCCTCAGCAATCGCCTGGGGGGGATCCTTCCCCTTCCTCCTTACTTTCAGGATGAGTTGATTTTTCACAAATCAGGCATGGTCAGCTCGAGTCCCTCTTCAACACCGACAACCGCAGTTTCCCTGCCTTCTCCCTCGCCTGCGGCCCGCAGCTCTTCCAGCGACGCCAAATCCAGCCTGTCCCCGTCCCTGCGACAGAGGGACCAGGGAATGAGGGACTCAGGCTGACGAAGCTCCCCGATGGGCCAGGCTCCGCTCTTTCGCCATCCCGGTGCCCGGACGATACGATGGTCACACGCTCCGGGAGCCCGACACGACCTTCCCCTCAAACCTCAGAGAGCGGGGTGGGCGGGCGCGCGCCAGGCCGAGGCGGGAATCGCCCCTCTCCTGTTCCCACAGCGCCTCGGGGGAGCGGGCAGCAGGCCCGTGCCCCTGCACGCCCTCCCCTGCCCGTCCCTCCTTCCCCCCGCCCCAAAATCCGCGTCGGCCTCGGTCCACTTCCACAGCCCTAATCCCCAGGCACCGCCCCAACCCTCACCTTCACCGCGGCTCCATTCACGCCGCCATGTTACCCCTAGGGCCGTCACTGAAGCGACGCCGGACGGCGGCAGTCATCGCCAGGCGCGGGCCGTCCCTCTCCCGGGGCACCATGGGAGCGGTAGTCCCGCGGCACCGCCCACCTCCCGCCGCGGTAAGCACACACCCATAGAGCGCCTCACGGGAGCGGGGAATGGGTTTAATACGAGTTAACGTACAGCTCCCGTGCGGTTCAAGTAACAAGACTCCTCATTAACTCCAACCGCCGTACTGCACACAGGACAGGCATAACAGAAGTGAAAAAAACCCCCAACGCTGCTGAATAAATACATACACCTTTTGACATCTTAACGATTGCCCTATCCAGTTCCCTGCATCTGGGAACAGATAGTTCTGGATTTCACCGAACCACATTTATTATTTTTACTTTTCAAACCGATTGTCCCTGCCTGGCTTCTTCTCCTTTGGGCATGCCTTGAAATAGACCTAAAAAGTGCACCAAAAGCAGTGTGAAAAGGTCTGTGTCACCTTCCCCAGCTCCATTCAAATTGTGTAAAGCACCCTGCCAAAATTCACGTGTCTAAAGCTATTCATGTGACTCGTCCAAGATCAAGGGGCTCCACACCTGACAATGAGATAGCAGAAGCTGGAGACACAGAGAACAGAGGAAGAGTTTTGGTTCCTAGGGACAACCATGATGTGAATTTACTGCTTGTGAAATGTACTTGTCTGGCAGAGCCAGAGCATGAGTGTCTGATAAGCAGAGCAGGTGTTGCACAGGCAACAACAGAAAAGCTTTCTCCCCCTTCCCTCTCTAACTGTGGGTTTAGTCTAGACAGATTCTTACACCTACCAGTTCACCACAATCTCTCAGCACTTTCCAACCACTCATTTCTTTCAGCCCTGACCCCAGTGGAGAACCAGTGGCAGTGCAGTGGTTTGCTTTAGAATCTCAAATAACAGAAACACTGAATAATAGTTCCTCTAAGTACCAGAGAACGGCTCTTCCACGGCACATTCAAATTAGATGCAAAGGCAATTATCAAAACAAGCTCTGAGAGCTGGAATGAGGCCACCAAAGACCACCGGGACCTCGGAGCTGTTATCCAGAGATGGATTAGAGCTTTTGACAATCTCAGTGTGGGATAGAATAGAGACAATTCGGCAGTGAAGCTCCTCCCTCCTGACTCGAGTTGTTCTCAGCCTTCCTTTTTTTACCAACACAGTCTGAATTAGCCTGGGCATGCATGCTCCTTTCAACTGCAGTATTAAAAGATAACCTCCTTATCTTCTATCTCTTGTCTAATCCCAGACGTGAAGTATCATTAGCAGACCTTCCTTTAGCTAACTGGAAGCACTTATAGTGCCACTGCTGCTGCTTTGAGCTTTGTGATACAATTCCAAGGACTGCAAAGAGGTAAGGAATCAGATGATCTTCAGGCTCTTATTACTGAGTTTCATCTGGTAAGATATTCAATTGTTATGACTCTTGGAGTCAGCTCCCTGACTGCTTTATATTTGGAATGGTATCCAGGAATTATTGTCTACTGTCCAGTCCTGTATATGCTGTGGATGAAAATGGGATGAAATGTGGATGAAATCTCCAGCTACTTGGAGAGAGAGCTTCTGACTTGCCTCCAAAAAGCTGGATTTCCAGTCCAGGAAAGCATTTTTGCAACACCAACCAACCAGTGAAGGTTCAAGTAAATCGCATTTCCAAGAGACAGTGGATGAGGAGCAGAATCAAAACTGAAGGCACAATATCTCCTTCCAAATCCTACAGAAATATTCTTAGATATTATCTGCAGCATCAGAGAGGGAGATCTCCCAGTAGTGGAGTCTTAAAATATTGTTAAAAACCAATATCCAAATAGCTTTGATCAATGCCTTAGAAACTCTCAGTAGCATTCCCTGTTTCCACTCAAAGTCAGCAGTGAGCAGGGCCAGGGAAAGGTCCTCCCTGTGAAGCGTGGCTCTTAGGGGTCAATAAAGGACACTGCAATGTAACGGGTTCCTTTGGTGGTTGGAAGACCTTCATGGTAGTGGGTCAGGCGTCCTGGATGCATAAGGGTCCACCCCTTCCGTGGGGCTCGAATGGAGCAATTGTAGCGCAGGAACCGGCAGCCTCCTCCCTGATGGAAACAGAGCAAGACACATCAGCATGGTAAAAGCCCCTCAGGGAAAGGGCTTCTGCCTTCTCCTGCCAGCCCTTCTGAAAACATAAGAAGGTGCTTGGGGAATCTCCTGTTGCAATCCTTAGTGTGAAGGAGCCAGGTGTGGATAAGGAATGGCTTTTCAGCTGCCTGGACTGCTCAGGAGGTTGTACTGCACACTTGACACGCTGGAACACTTACCTGATAGTCTATTCCAACTCGGTTCAAAGCAATGTTAATGGTGAAGGTGGAAGCATCGTGATGGGGCATTAAAGAGGGCTGCTCATCAGGCTTGTAGCGAACTACAAAGGCTAGCTCAAACTGAGTCTGCAGGAGAGAAGGACAAAGTCCACAGCTGTTACAGGGCCAGAGCAGTCCACGACTACTGAGCTGCAGAGCAGGGTGTAATATTTAAATTGCATCTCTCTGCTAAGAGAGAAAGGCAACAATAAGGCAGGACCATGGCATGGGGAAATTGCCTATTTCCTGTGGCAAATATTTATGCCATACCCCAAAGCCAGTTCCTCCATACTGGGAAAGAGCATGCATTTTGCCAGAGGATTCTAGCAGTCTTTGCACAAAGGTGCAACTGGAAGAGGTGCTGAGCTGACCATGAGGTTTGATGCTAAGGTATAGGTACCTTGGTGTAGTATCCTGGGTACAGTTTCTCTGTGATGGGTGCAATATAGTCCAGAAGAAATTTATACCATTCTCTTTCAAAGCCAATTTGGTTCATGTGTATGTCAATAGTTGGGACATTCTCATATCCTCCTTGTATTCTGCTGTCCTGAAACAGAATCATGAAAATACCCATAAGGATGGGAATCTTGGACTCCAGGAATGAAAAGCACTTGCTTCTGGTAACCACAAATAAACATTATCTTTATTTCCACCCTGGAAATCCTGATAAAACTCATTCAAACAGTAATTATAACCTAAGGTAAACAGTATTATCATCAGAAGGGCTCAACACTGTAGCTGCAGAGGACACTAAAGAGGACTCAGAAAAATTAATTCACATTTAAGAACAGGGGGAAACAAAAAAATAATCACAGAGTTTAATCAAAATTAAAGTAATGCCTTCAGTTTCCTGGTTTAACTGTGGGATCTAATACCTTCCCACCTGCTGCCCCCAAATATGCATGGATAACAGTATGATCCAGAAATCAAAAAGCTCCTGCTTTTTCTTACCTTGTTGTCACCTGTGGACCACTGGCCATAATGCTCCATTTCTTCCACCAGCTCATCACAGGCAGTGTCAGTGAATATGGGGAACCAGTAAACGTCTGGGCAGGGCTGCAGAGAGTAGACAGGTGAGAATAGCAGAAAAGAGGACAGGTACTGGAGCAAAAGGGATCATACTAAACTGACTGTAGACTGAGTCAGTTTAAATGCAAAGTAACTAAAATATTGAGGGTAGAAATGTGTCTTTTGATTTATGTGTTCCACTTCCACTTAAGAGAGCTAGAGAGATACAAGAAGAAAGATCTGGTTCTAAAAACACTTTCAAGATGATGTTTCCTCTGGATTTGAATGACTATGAGGCTGTGCAGAACTACTTATTCTGAGAATGACAACAGTGATAACAAAAGCATTGTCCTGATGCTAATCTCCCATTCTGATGATAAAAGAGATGTTTTCTTACCATTTCTACCAATTTCCCTTTCAGAGCTGCTGTGTAGTTTTCATGGATGTACTTTTCTCTCCAGTCCTGCAGTTAAAAGATAAGCAAAACAGTCATTTCTGTGAGGCCTGGTTGATGAGACAATGAAAGGCCAGGCACTCCTGCAGCAGTATTTCACAGGCTTTGAAGATCCAGATCTTTAAATTCTGTGACTACACTCCTCATGCCACCTGAGAGACATCATTATTACAACACCTGGATCTTCCTTATAGGTGAAGCTGGTTGTCAACTCTTCCCATGTCACACTGCTAAGCCTGCTGAGCATGCAGGTTCTCTCACCTCAGGATTGCTGAATATTTGCCAGAGGTCATTGTGGAGGTGAGTTGTCTGGTAATTCTCCAGGGACAGTATGTGTCCAAACTGATGCCGATTTGTCAGGTACATGAAGACTCCCTGCAGGACACAGGGAAACAATCAAGCTTTGTTTCAAATTTCTGTGAGCAGCTATGAAATACAATCACTGAACAGCTCCCCAGGAATGATAGCTCTGCCAAAGCTGTTCATTTATTCATTCTTTCTCCTGTGGGCCTTCAGTTTAATTCCCACCCTGAATATGAGGAACTTTGAAAAGTTGCAACGCTGCCTCTTGCCATCCAGAGCTGGAAGCAGAGCAGAGCTGTGAAATTAGGTTCCTCCTTATCACCCTGTCAAGCCTGTTCAGAACAGCCCTGAATAGGCCCAAGGACAAAAATGTTACCCACAGTTAGTGGTCCCTGGCTCTGTGTGGCTTCACAGCGAGACAGAAATCCCGCACTGTTGCAAGAGTATTGAATGACGCCAGTTTATCCTGTCCCATGCCCCAGCAGAGCTGAATGCCTTGAAACTACTTCATCTTGTCACCTCCACCCTGGCATGCAGTTCTCCCCCGCCAGCCTCCCTCTCCTCGACTGACCTGATTCCGAACATTGTGGCAGAAAGCCATGTCAGCATCCAGCTTGCCACTGTGGAAGAGATCTTCCTGCTCAAGCTCTGACCGTAGAGCCTTGGCTTTAACCATGTAAACACTGCTGATGTAGGGAACATTCCAAAGCCCACTGAAACACAGGGTAGGAGAGTTACACTTGAAATACCACCAAGACAGAAACTGCTGGATTTGACAGGATGGCAGACAGCACTGTGCTATCAGCCAGGCTTGCCCAGAGGAGCCAGTTCAGAACAGCAGGGAGAAACCACACCAGTAGGGATTGTCATTCCAGGAAAAATCACTTATATTGCCCAGAGCTTTTAAGCTGCAAGAATGCTAGTCCATTGTGAAAGCAATTCATTGCTACCGTGTGTTTCTGCTAGTGACATAATTAATGCTTGAATCTCTTCCCAGAGAGATCAGGGTATTTTTGCCAGTGATTTAAAAAACCTGAACTAGCCAAGAGTGCATTAAGCTGATTTCCAGCACATGAATGAACCAGCAATTACATTTTGTGAATCTTCCATCCAAGGATCACCTAGTATTTTATGAAGATGATCTGATAAAGATTGAACAGCACTTTGCAGGACTTTAAGGATCACATCAACTCTAATCCACAGGTGGGAAAACATGACATGAGTAAGATGAAGTGATTTCAGCAGTCAGGACTCTCAAACCCTTTCTCTGATGATAAGAAAAATTGTCCAAAGTATGTTATCATCTCTGCTCAGGGCAGAACATAGAGCAGCTTCAAAATGGGTGCACAGGCTTTTTTTCTGTACACAAAGTCAGATGTGCTCTCTGGTTCTATGACATTAGCTAGTTTGATGATAATGTACTGCAGCAAGCTTTACATTCAAGGGATTATAGCAGCTCTCTTTGCCTACTCACACTCTCCGCCTCTGAACAACATCCACATAATCTTCTGAGCGGGCATAGTATCCATCAGGGCTCAGTGCTCCCCAGAAGTTTGACCACAGCTTCTCATGACGACTTACAAGTGGGGCAATCACCTGCCTAGGAACACAGAAACACCCAGAAAGGCATTGCAGGACAGGATGTTACCACAGGAAGAAACAGATTCACAAATCACAGGACTGCAAGAGTTAGATTCTCCCTCACTTACAGAGTTGCTGCTTCTGTTAACTGTGCTGGAATAAAATTCCACACATGAAAGGGCAAATAAGATCATAATCTCCCACCCAGCTGCACCCTGCAGCAGGATTTGTTCTAGGGGTGATTTGCATCCACTGCCTTAAATCCAGGGACTACAAATACAGTAAAGAACCACCGAATAGGAGGTATTTTTCTAACTTTCCATCTCTGACACAGTTCCTTAGTACCTTACACATCTCAGTGACAGAAGAGCTCGCTGTATTCCTTGTGTAAAAGATGACCAGTAAAGATTGCTCAGACCAAAGAACTCACTTGTTCTGTTCGATGAGGATCCTTAAAGTCTCTGTGTTCTTCAGAACTATCTCAGCATCCAGGCTAAAGTAATAGTCACAGTCAGGATCCTTTCTGCACAAATCCCTATAGCCAGAGAACAAGAAAAGTCACGCCAAAATCCTCCTAAAACAGAGCAAGACAAGGGACAGAACACCAGGAATTCCTTCACCTTGTAGTCTAAAGGTCTTCTCCTGAGTGCTCAGAGAAGCTCAGTTTAATGTAACAATCCAGAGGGCTAGCATAGGACAAGCACATCAGATTCAGTATCCAATAGCAGGCTCTGAGATACAAGCAAAATCACACTGAGGAGTTTCCTCAGCTCAGACTGAAGAGGGTCCCATCTACAGTGAATCCAAATGCAGACCTGAGCTCAAACTCACACCTGATCACAGACAGGAAGATACTCTGCCACTAGCTCTTACTTTTACTCCTACACTCCTGCTCTTCAGAGATGTAAGTGAGTATTCCTTGTGTTCTACAACTAGGCAGATAGGCTGCTTGATGAGGGTGGGGGGTAGAGGGCTCACTCACATGCCCAAGTTCCGTGCCTCAGCATCCTCCAGCTCATCATCTGGTCCAACCACTTTGACAGCGAGATACTCTTTGCCATGCTCTTCAACAAAAGAGTCCACCTGCATCAAGTGATGTTGCTCCTATGCCAAAGGAAAAACAAGGACAAACAGATAAGATGGGCTCATCCCAGGCTGCTCAGACTCCTCTTCCTGAAAATGCCAAGTCAGATGAGCAAGAGCTCTTCCCGCTTCCCCATCGGATGGAGCTATCTTACAGGTTCCATTGCAGATAAGTACTGGGATTACAGAGCCTGGAAGTCTCATCAAAGGCTCCAGAGGTGCCTAGAGTACAGGAGGAGGGATACACTTCCCCTGTATTTCCTAAGACTATCAGAGGACAACTTTACTCACATGGTTGTGAATGAAGAGCTGGATTCGTTGCTTTGGGTAGTGAAGCTTCTGAAGCCTCAAGAAGAACTGGGAGAGGAATGGAGTGGGCTGCTCGATGAAAATGCCAATCAGAATCATTGGCAATGCTTCATCCTGCACTCAGTGAGAAGCAGAGAGAAGTGGTGGCTCATGGATCAAATCAGACATGTAAGATCCTACCAATTCTTCAAATTGTTTTGAGAGTTTGGAACAGACAGAGACTTACCTTAAACCCTGTGAGGCTTCGTAGCCCTTCATCACACACAGTGCAACCAGTCTCAAACGTCCATATTTGAGGAATGTAGTTTCCCAGGTAATTCAACTGCAGCTGCAAAATGCAGTTTACCATGTTATGCATTACAAGGCAGGAGAGTTTCTTGGCATCCACCCCCAGTGTAAAATCACACTTCATCAGAATTTCATCTGCCTTCTTATTGGACTAAAGAATCTGAGAAGTATGACAGCCTGAGGGTCCAGCTACCTGCTGAACCACTCATTGTTTCTCAAATATAAATGCCCACAGGGAAAGTCAACGTATGTGTAGACAGTAACCTGACACATTTGAGCCTAAAGAGTGGCTTTGCAACACGTACATACCAAATCTTTCTCTCATGACACTCACTTACCTTGGTGGGTCCATTTCCATGAATCACCACAGGCAGAGTGTCATACAACAAATTTCTTGCTCTCACACGTGAGTTTTCAAACTTCAGAACTACCTCATCTGGAAATGACAAAATGCCATCACGTTATCAGAGAAAGGATTTGATTGATAATTAGCAGCACAATGCCTCATTTCTACTGAGCAGCTGCTGAAAGATGAAAGCATGGACAAGGATAGTCAGGACTAGTATGATCAATCAATCAGCAGGTCAGCTTGGAAGCCTGGTATTATCAGTGAGTGCTCACAGGCAGTATCGGGCTGCATCTCACCTCCTGTGGCATTCCAGACACAGTTCTGATGCAGAAAGACAGGTAAGCCCTACACAGGGTTGTGTGTTAATACTTGCACTGAAGTCCCTCCCAGTTCCAATCCTCAAGGCTAATGTAATCTGACATGCTGGAGATCAAAGTGGCGAGGAGGTGTAAGATGGAAAACCTGACCTGCATTCCCCCAAGCAAGGAGGGAGTTGCAATGGCAACCTATTTGGTCACAGTGGAATTGCAAATACATCCCAGAGCTACAGCAGAGGTTTTCACTGAGGCTTACTCTTCAGGAACAGGAATTTCTGAAATTTAATCCCTTCAGCCACAACTTTATTTCTAGTGTCAACATGCAGTTACATTCTAAGGAGCTTGGAAGCTTCCTCCTTCCATCTCACCTAACGCTCCATTTAGGTTTTGGAAGATCCGGCTTCTTTGGTCTAGACTGATGTTGATACTCTCCTGTAAAAGAATCAGATAAGTAACCTTAATCAGAACACAAGTAGGCACTCATTCTTTACATGTGAGACACCCTATGCTGAGCAAAGATGTATCACATTCCTGCAATCATTTCTGTGCTCTCCCAGCTCTGAAGCCTAAAATATTCCCTGTTAATCCTGATTTTCACCTGTATCTGGGACAATCTGGCATTTTCTAAACCAGTTTAAACATATTCTGTTAGGCAAAAGCTGCTGTGGGTGTGCCAATAATAATATGTAGCATATTAATGAAGGGCACTTGCATGACAGCCACATGAACCCCATCTGTAACATGCAGGAATGCCAAGAGAGCTGTGAAGACAGTTTTGCTGTCATCTATTCAGAGGGCAAGGATTACCCCAAGTGTTACCCCAGGCACCGGTGTCAAACTGGAACACAGTAGGGGTGTAAGGCCAGCTCCTGCAATCTTTGTTTCCATCCCCTGCTGCAAGTCACACTGACTGGATTTTTGTCAGACTAAAACCCAGCTCTGACTCAACAGAGTTCAGTGTCCCTCCAGGCATCTCTTAAGACTGATTACTGGCAAGGACAGCAGGGTGCTAACATTGCTAACATCCGCTGTCTGAATGCCAAGTCAGTGGAATTACTCAGCCTTTGTGTGGCACAGGGCCAGAGCTGCAGATGAGAACATTAAAGAACTGCTCATGTTAAAATATCACAGGCTATATTCAGATCTGGGGAAGTAAAAAAAGTGCAGCTGTTCTGGATTTTTTACCAGTCCTGCTGGTAAAAAAGTGCAACTCCTTCTCTAATTGGTTCGAAAGCAGTTTCCTCTTTCTACTGTTTCCTCTTGACCTTACTGTTAATACTTCATAGTTTCCATGCATTTGTGGTGTCCCCCAAGGACAGACTGCACTGTGTAATGCAGAACTGGGCAGGGACAAGAGAAGCAAAATCACCCTGGGGGCTGGATGATTCGGCAAGTGCACCACACAGAGCTGGGATGACACTGCTGCTCCAGGGCCCATTCCAGGCTTCTCTATGATGTTATGTGACATGCTACACAGGCTGACTCAGATTTTGTCAGACAGGATCTGGAGGCGCTGGCTGAAGGCAGTGGTAGCCTCTTTGTTCTGTGGCACAACAGTGACTGAAAGGCTGTGAACCTTTGTTCTTTTCATCACCTCAAATCTGCTCAGGACTCATCTGACCCTTTACCCAAAATGTACTTCAGTGCTAGACTGGATATCTCTAAGTCAGCACTGCACTCCGCAGGGAAGATGAAGTCTGGGTTTCACATCCCCTGGGAGGAGGCTGGTTAGTTCTGCCACACTCTACAGCTTTAAACACCTGCACATACAGATACTGGTATGAGTTTTCAGTAAGGCTTCTTTTAAGATATCTACCTTCTCATTCACTTTTTAAGCTTAGAGACAAAGCTTGCTAATAACAACAAAGAGGCAGTGGCTAGAATGCAGATTTTCAGAAAGGAAATGGATAACTCAGACATACTACTGGCCTTTTCCATGTAATGATGCCAAAGCAGTTATTAAGAGTCAATATATATGTGATTAGCTTATTTTACTGTCAACAGGGATACTGCACCCAGGACTAACAGCAATGCTTCTCAGATAACTCCCTCTAATCCCAAAGATCTAGCTACACCTACTCTTTTTTCTGGATCCAAGAAGATACGCGTATAGAAGAGCTGGTCACTGTCATCATCCTGTCCTTTCCACTCCTCCACAAGCTTCTTCAGGTTTGGAGCATAACCTATGAAGCCTGTGGGAATAAATATGCAGAGCTGGTTCAACCCAGACAATCAACAAAAGGCAGTACTCCTGTATACACATGCTCTCCCTTCTTTCACACAAAGTCTCATTCCACCCTGTGCTGCCACAGAGACACACCAGCTCTCAGCAAAGGCCATGTATAGATTGCACTTCCCAACACAGAATGACATCAGGATCAAACCTGCAGTCTCCAGCATCAGAAAAGCTCAGACACCCACACCCTGAATGACAAGTCTCACTGAAAAGGGAGAAGGGATAGGGAGCAGGTTCCTATCCTCTACAGCCAATTCATGGCTACATCCCCTCCTGGAGGTGGAAGACAGGGGCATTGTTAGGCTTTCCATTACAGCCAGTCAGTTATACACAGGGCTTCAGTTTGCACCATCTTCTATAAAGATACCTGGTCCCTGGCTGCTTCTCCCAAAGGTCTTCTAATAGGAAGAAAGAGCTGAGAGAGGTTCTCAGCTGACAGAAGGTTCTGTGTCTTACCTCCAGAGCCCAGGAAGCGCTTTCCGTCGCGCACCTGCGGGTACTTGGCTTCCAGCTTTCTGTCAGGGTAGATGTAGTTCTCTGCTGAGAAGACCACCTTGCTCTTGGCTTGTCTGAACTTCTTCAGCAGCTCCGTGGGGCCCGAAGCAAAGAGCACATCATAGCTAGAGTACAAGACAGACAAGAAAGGGACAGAAATGGAGTCAGAAAAACATGTCAGTGTGGAAAGTTCCTCAGAACAGCTGATTCTTTAGGAATTCTTTTCTTTCAGTTCTGCTTTGCAGCATTACATTTTCAGTCAAACTTAGAGCTAATTAAAGTGCAATCTTATTCATACAGTGGAAGATGTTATTTTACTCTGCAGAAGATTTCACACTGGCTTGGGACAACTTACACCCATTCGTATTTTTGCAGAGTTTTCACTGATGATAAAAACAAATCTTCCAAGTTGCAAAACACACTGATCTCTTCTTGCCTTTCCTCCATTTGGAACTGGGAAGCCCTAGTGCCCTCACTGTTTGTAAAAACCTTTTACTTACTGCAGAAAGAATTACTCTGCCATTCCTTCCTAGATTAAACAAAGGTCATGCTTTGTATATCTTTTTTCATCCTGCTGCTCTCCACTGAGCTTCCTGCAGATCCTCAGGACGAACCAATACTGGACATCAGTCGCTGGATGTTGTTGCATCCCAGCTGCTGTCTCTCCAGTACTGGGTGGAACTCACCAATTCCCAGGTGACACTCCCAGAATAAGACTTGCAGTTTCTGTGAGAGGATTGCATACTTCAAACTCATCTTGGTGAGTGAAAAAGTTGCTTTTTCCAGAGATGAATCATTCTCAATTTCTCTAAGCACACGTAGACACTCAGAGCTGCAAAAGATCATCTCCCTGCCACAGGAGCCAGAGACAGATACAGGGATTCCAGCCCTGTGTATTGCTGTGCATATGAAAAAAAACACTGAGACTTCAAACTGTCCTTTTTGCCTCTCCATATTTCTCTGGAAGACCAATTCTTGGCTCTGGGGACTGTGCTGCAGCCTGCCTCACCTCATAAAACAAATCATTCTGGTAAGAAGGCCTGAGTAGATTCACAGAAATTGCTGCTCATTCTCTGCAGATAGAGACAGCCAAATTCCACTCTGGCAGGAGCAGGTATAATGCTATCAACTTTAGGCAAGTGTTAGAATCTGCCTATCCTGATTAGGCTTTCCCAGCTGCCACAAGTGCAGCTCAGCAATTCCCAGGCAACTGAAGAGCATTCAGGGTGGAAAAAAAACAGAGGAGGTCTGCACACACCTTCCAAAAGCAATCTACTGCACTGTTAATTTTTTCTCAGTAAGAAACTTGTCCAAACAACCTTATGGTTCAGTTCATGACAAATACCTTCCAGCCCATTACCTGTCTACAAAGAGGATGATCAAGTCTTCCTTATCTGCATACTGCTTCAAAGCTGATTTCAAGAGCCGGACCTTCTGCCCACCTCCTGCAGGCTTCTTCTCATCCCCACCCTGCCATTCCTCATCCAGCCCCAACACCTAAAGAACAACAGGCACAGGGTCTACTCAACAGCTCACTTTCCCAGCAAGACTCACAGAAAAGGACCAGAACCCACAACCTGATAACTCCCACTGCAAAATTACAACACAAAAGCCAGCTTCAGGGCAGATGGACTAGGTATGTGCCAGCCTTTGAACCCTTCTCTGGGACAGACATCCAGAGTAACATGTAGCACCCTAACAAAGCACTCAGCACCAGGGAGAGGAGCACACGCTGTACTGTGTGTTTTGGCATTGCAAGGGAAAAGTGCCCTGGGGCTCCCTTGAGCAGGAGTTATGCATCTCATATCAGCCATCATGCAGGATGGAGCAAGAGACTGCTGCTGCTGACTGCTCTAGTCACAGTATTTTTCAGGCAGCTGAGTAAGTGTACCCTCTCAAGCTTTTATTTAACCACTTTGTGGCCAAGTCTTACAAAATTCCCTTTGAAAAACCACCACTGAGGCTGCTAGCCATCACCTGGAGTTTGTAGTTGAAGAACTGGGCTGATCTTCTGAAGCGCTGGAACCCCTCAGTCTGCTTGGTGGCAACGGTAAGGACCAGCAGGCTTTCTGTGTGCAGGAGAAAGCACAAGAGACACATTCAACTTGCACTGCTTTCACATCCAGCTGTTCATACCTAATGAAGAAGCTTTACTATCAGATATTGAGCCAGGGATCAATAGTCTTAAAGATACTTGATGAATTTGACAGAGGGAAGACAAAATCCAACCATTAAGAAGCAAAGTGACTTTCCCAGTCCATTCTTTAAGTTGATCATGAAAGCAGCAACAGCACCAAGAGGTCCCAACTTTTGTGCAAAGCCAGTGCTGTTCATGGACACAGGTTATGTCTGGCCTGTAGGACACTGAGAGATATTCAGGTTCTTTTTAAATCAGGCAAGGGAGTAGCCTAGCTGTGGAGTATATCCTGCTGAGGAGAAAAGAGCTTGTGGACACCTCACCCTGTTACCTCTACACTGTACAATGTTAAGCACTACAGGTGTTCACACTGCACACAAAGCTTCACCCTCCGAAAGAAAGCCAGCTTCAACTCCTGCTTATTTGCTCCCTGGATTTTCTTGCACCAACTCATGAAAGATTCATAGAGGGGGAAAAAAGAAAGGGTGGACAACAGTGTTTTACTGGAGGAACTAACAGCCACAGGGGACAGAACGTGGCAAAGGTGCCCTCAAATTTCAGTGTTTGATTGAAGAACCCAAAACTAACTGCAGCACAAGCAAGACAGCAGAGATTAGAACTTGATCCTGGGTATAAAATGAGAGATCATGTAAAGATACAATTCCATTGCCTGACTTATGAGCTAGAAAAAGAAAATGTAGTTTATCGGCTTTATTTTCCCCTACTACTGAAAGCTACAATTCTGTTCTGTCACATGAAGTATGAAGGAAATTAAAGATAAAAAATAGGACCACTACAAAATGCCCATTTGGAAGTCATCCATTTAGTGCAGTTGGCTTCCTGCTCCCCACAGAGTTGCTTTTTTAACACTCAGCATTGACTGGGTGTAGGGAAGACCAAAATTAGGCTGACTGTTATTACTCCATCTCCATGGCTTTCCAGTTTTCTACTGCATTCCTGAGGCATCTTCCAGATTTTTTCATACATATACAATGTGTATTTAATTCTGCCATAGCTTTCATTTACATTCTCCTCCCAGACTTGCTTTTCATTTCCAGTCCCTTAAAAAATGACAGTAAATCCTGAAGTTCTCTTTGGGAAGTTTTTCTATAGTATCACTGGAATATGACTTTTATATGGAAGCTCTGGTTTCTCCATTGTGATGACTAAATGCCAGACTCATCTGAACACTTTTGCTTAAGCAGGAATTCGTATAGGCTCTGGCAGTAGTGCCTGAATGCAAATCCTGGTCATCCCATTTGAACATCAGAAAGCACCAGGAAAAATTGAAAGCACATGTTCTTGGCTCTAGAAGGCTTCTGTTGGAACTGGGGTTGGTTTCTTTTTCAATGGATCTATCAGATGCCAAACTGATATTCTGTCTGATCTTAGAGAGGAAGGATCTAGGAGCTGGAGTCCTAGATAGACCTGACAAAGGCAGCAGAAGTAAAAAATAAGAGTAAGCCTCCAAGTTAGAAATAAAGAGGATGTTCCCTCACCTGCATCAGAATAAAAAGAGAGGAGGGATTGAGAACAGTCAGTAGGTCAGCTCTAATTGTATTTTGCTAGGCATTTACACAGATGAAGGGAGTGGTAAATAAAAGAATAAAAATCTTGCATTTGTGCAGTTTGTAAAGGCAGATTTTTAGACACATGAAGGGCATTTCTCTTCCAGCTCCTCCAGCAGACTCCAGCTCCTTGTGTTCTGTCCAGCCAGAGGGTGCAAACAAATTAGTAAAATATATCCTTCCTGAGGGGCTATGTTAAAGCCAATAACGTTTCTAGCCACACAATGGCTTGCAGAAAACCACAGCAGCTCTGAGAGGGTGAAGATCATACTGCCAGGGAAGAAGGGGGAAATATGGGCTTGCCAGAGAGGAATGTAAAGATGAACATCAAATTCTAGTACCTGAAAGGAGAGGAGAAAGTATATGACAAGGACAGGAGAAGAAAGAAAAGAGCCTGACTGCTATGCAATGATTTCAGCCTGAATTGTCAGGCACCTCACGTTACATTAATCACTTATTTACTTCATGCTGCTACCCCAAGAAAGCAACAAACTGTTTATGATATGACTGCCAGAAGTTTGTTGGACAAGCTGGAAGAGCTGAAGGCTCACAGGGATGAACAGGAGGCAGTGTCCTATTTCTGAGGCAGAAAAGGTTTCACCGTGCAGGGTGTGAATTCACTGGGCCGTGGAAAAAGCAGCACAGAGGAAAATTAACCTCCCCAGCAGAACTCCTAAGGTACAGCACTGGTTTGGGGGCAGGGGGGGCAGGACTCAGAGAGACATAAAGCTCTGTTTCTGTTCTGAGAAATCTCTGTAGTAGCAAGAGCTTTCCATCCCAGGAGGCATTCCTTCAGTCCAGCACCAGAAGCTCCTGCTGAGCTACGCTGCCCTGCTCCTTCTCCTTTAACCCTTTTTTTCTCTTTCTCCAAGATTCTACTGAACACTGGTGCAGTTCAAAGGTATTTCCAGAGACAGAGCTGTAAACCCTTTTCATTTCAGTATCACTTTGCAGGCATTTTAAAACCTCCAAAAGTAGACTCAAGCTTCCATAATTTCCAAGTCACAGTTACTTCTCTTTTGTAGAAACAGCAGCCTACTCTGTTCAGCTGGGCCCCCCTGGTTCACAGACTTTTTGGTCCACACTGACAATTACACATCATATACATTTAATAATGGTATGGCTGCAAAATATCAACAGTGTGGTTAATGAAGCAAGCATTGGACTAGGAACCAGGGGAGCTGGACTGTGCTGCTATGCAACAAGAAGCCAACCCTGCTACCCCTCTGCTGAGGGCCACTTCTGTGTGAGTTTTTGAGCACTACAGATGAAAGGATCCTGTAGGGATGAAACACTGGGACAGGGTCTCTGATATCAACATCACAGTGAAATGACTGGGTAGACTTCTGTGTCTTTACAAGTAAAAATCAGTGACAAGATGTGTTCAGCAACAAAAAATTCCAGAATTATTTACTTCTGCCTTGAACCCCCAGGGAAAGCACAGCTGCAGCTGCATTTTAGGACAAGGAATGAATTTATCCCTAGGCTGTGCTTTGGGAAATCTTACTGTGCCACTTCCTGTTAAGGTGGTGTCCAAGAAAATACCATTCATGAGATGATCAAACAGACAAAACAGTGGACAGTATAATCTCCCTCTTCAATTTACATTTATGAAAGATCTTTTATTTTGTTTTAAAGATTCTGTTAACTACAAATAACTATGCTTAGAGCTTCTGCAGAAATCTAAAGGAACACACAAGAGAGAAGATCTGTATCATCATTCTCCTATTACTCTGGGGAAGCTGAGGCCTTATCTGTAAAGGTGAGGCATTTTATCTTTGAGCCATGCCAAGAGTGAGAGGTTCAAAAAGCAGTTAATTCCAAATCCCTCCTCCAAGCCAACATGCCTCATTCTCTTTTTCCAGCACTTAATTTGATACCTCTAGTGTGCTCTAACATCTTACTAAAGACATGTAAGATTTGTAGTAAAGAAAGATAGCACAGAGGGATTAATTTCTTAGCTATAGTTGTCTAATAGTCATCCTAAAAGCTGAAATGGTTTTGCTTTAGTTATTTCACTATATCTAAAGCACATTCAACACTCCCAAGGATATGTATTAACTGTATTATTATGTGATCAGAATCACATATTGGGAAGGGCAGTATTCCAGGCAGAAAGATGAAGTCTCCTCTTAATTGCCACTTCTAATGAAGACAGAGATGATTATCCGAACTTCTTGGCAGAGTGACAGTGTATGAACCTCTTTGTCAGCCTGACTGATACTCTGTTGCTGCCCTTATCCTCTACTGTTCTACCAACTCCTCCTCAGAGTCCCTACCAACTGTTTATGTGGGAACAGACACGTTATTTTAGCAGCATTCCGGATCTCAGGCCACTTTGGGATCAAATGCTCTCTGTTATCTAATTCCTGAACTGTGTAAGTTCAAAAGCAGAGTTACCCAGGTGGGACACAACCCAAGGGACTGCGACTACTTTACCGGGATGAAATTGAGCCCAAGGCTCACATCACACAACTCAGAGCTCTGCGCCCGTCCGGTAACGGAGGCGTTCGAGAAGCATGTGCAGAGCACTCCCACGCCAGCCTGTGCCCTGCCTGACAACTCGGCAGCAGGCTCCAGCTGCGCCCAGGAGTTCAGACTCTGCAGTGGGCACTGCTCTCAGCTCGAACAATGCCTCTAAGCTGAACCGGGGCGCTAAGGACAGCCGATGTGCCCGTCCGTCAGACTGGCCACCAGCTCCCGGTGCAGCCGCTCC
>VWZX01006832.1:341434-470870 GCA_013399015.1 Galbula dea | reverse complement strand
GAGCAGCACCAGCACCGCCCAGGGCAGCAGCACCGCCGGAGGCACCATGGAGGCGACTTCCGCGCGTGGATCCCGCTCCGGGAGCTCTGCCTGCGGGGCGGACCCAGCACACGGCGGCTCTAGAAAGCTCCGAGACTGCCGGAGCCTGTGCCACGCACCAGACCCGCCCGGCGGGGACAGGCGGAGGGAGCGGGAGGCGGCGGCGGCAGCGGCTCCTCCTCCGGGCTTGTCTCGGCCCCCGCAGGAGGCGGGGAGGCAGCTTGGGCTGGTCTGGAAGAGGGAGCAGGAAGCTCTGGGGCCGGGGCTTGCACAAAGCGGGGGAACGTCTCTGGCTTTTGTAGGGAAGCAAAGCTGGTGGTGGGGCTCGGTCTCCGGGGCCGCAGCGACTTTACCTGGCTGTGGGGTCCAGCGAGCACCGGGGGGAGGCTGACAGCACAGCCGAGGGACACTGGGCAGTGGATCTGCAGGGGAGGAGAACTACGTGAAGCGAACGTGAGCCTGTGTGGAAGGAGAAGGCCAGCTTCAGTCCGTGCTGGAATGCATCTAGTTGACACAGTCATGAAGTGTGAAAAGAGCAAACCGAATGGATTATGCACAGCTCTGCAATCTGGAACTCTCGTTAACTACCTTCTTGCCACCTGTTCTCTCACCTCGTGTATTTCCTTGGCAAACACAAAACCTCTGTGGTTTTATCTCCTCACTGTTTTTCTCTGGCCATATATATGTCTTTAAGTCTTTCTCTCTTTTGTCTTCTGCTGGGTTTTCTTGCTTTTAGCTCTGATAACTTACCCACGCATCTTGTTCTGCTTTATTCTGCCTAACTTTGAGAACAAGCAAAATAAACCTGTCTTACAAAATTACCCTTAAGGAAAAAAAAAGGGGTTAAGGTTATTTTTATACTGCAGTGAATGTTAAACTTCAATGCAGGGAAACTCTTCTGAGCCTGCAGAACTCGAGATGAGGCACTACCACTGACACATGCCTTACGTGAGGCCTCAAGCAACACATTATTGCTACTGAAGCAAATACCTAGAAGCAACAGTGCCTTTTCCTTAGGCACTGTGGATAATTAAACCCAATTGTGCTTCTATTACCCAAGTCTGCTGTTTTGTCAGTAAACTACCTCTTTCAATTAGCAGAAATCACAGATATTACAGGATTCAGATTTTTCAAGATAAAAACAAGAAGGTATGATCTTAGAGGAGGAAAAAATAAACACATGAGATGGGCCACACTGCAGCTACCTAAGATGCTCCACGCTTCTTAATAGCCTCCTCCCAAAAAGCCACCACTACTATTTGTTTATTTTTGAGAATATTCTTGAATGTGTTCAGAGCAGTTCTGTTTCCATCCCCTCTCCCAAAAGCAGGAATTTCCTCACATTTACCAGGCAAACAGAATAGTCCTTGTGCTCAAATGATCTGCTACAGGCAGCAATCCAAGGAAATACTAGTTCTCCTAAGGTGGTGATTTCAGGAAACTTCCTCCTGCAAAGCTGCCAGTTTCTCTAAAGAAAAAAGAAAACAGACTTTCACTTCAGATTTCTTTAGTGCGTTGCAGGCCCTGACAAAGCCCCTGATAAATCTTTAGCAGCCTCAACACAGGAGCAACAGGAAGCCAGGAGCAACAGCAAAAGTGTTTTCCCCTCACCTTCAACCCTCAGGCTGAGATCTGTGACTTACTCTAGAATTTTAAAATTTGCAAGTTTCTCATTTTAATGAAGTTAAATCTCTCCTTTCTAAAATGAAAGAGGTTTTGCCCACTAGAAATCATGAATGTGTCATTGTTTATACTCCTGTACTCAGGCTGTCTCTGTTTGACAGCTCTAGTTTGCATCCTGCAGCTATGCCAACCCAGCAAGCATATTTTCTTTCCCTGTTTCTATGTTTATCCTCCTTTGTGTGCTCTGGCTGAAGCCGGCTGCCTGTCCTTTTAAACAGGGGCAGCTGCCAATGCAGATGTTCCAATGAGTACGTGCAACACGTGCTGCAAGCAAAGTAACAACTTCCTAAAACTGAAAGGATCAGAGCTCCATTGTTAAAGCAGCCTCAAAACGCACCAAACCAGCAGAGAAGACATCAGCCCCACTGAAATGTGCGAGGGTCAGGGTCTTACTCGGCGTTTTTACAGACTGCAACGCCTCTCCACCCCTCCAAATCAAACAGCAGGAAGAAGTTCCCCCGCCAGCTCCCCTTCACTAAGCTGGCTCACTGTTTCTCTGGTCAGGAATTTCACACTTCATCTTAACCCACAGTGCTTCTGTGTAGCTTGCTACTGTCTTCTAAGAGCTGCACTGGAGTACAAAGCTTTCTGTGGCTTGATGTGCACATCTAACTCTCGTCATGAAGTTTGTTCCTCTCTTTACTACACAGAGGAATAAAGTTTAATAGAATCTAACTTGCTTTCCCACAGAGGCTCAGCCACTGGCATTACAGAAAACTCCGCCAGGCTTGCTCCAATATTTTTCCACAGGTACAGTCACTCGGGCAGGAGACAAAACCTCAGCCGTGCCCTGAAATAAGGCTGGAGCTGCTAGCTGACGCGGCTACTGCGCCGGGGGCGTCCCGGCACTCCCTCTGCCGGCAGCGGGGCTGCGGCAGCGGCAGCCTTCGGGCCCAAGCTTTTCGCGAGCTCGCCAGAGACGCGGCTGCCTTCCAGCGAGACCCGTAACCTCCACCGGGCTTTCCAGCAGCCCCCTAGACCCCCTGCACACCTCTAGCCGGCGGCTGGAAATCTCGGACCGCAGCCAAGGTGGGCGTGGAGGCAGCAGGAGGGCCCGGAGCCAAGAGGCGGCCCGGGCCCGGCTGCGTTACGTCTCCTCCTCAGGAGGCGGTGTGACGGGGCTGTCGCAAAGCACCGCAAAGCGCGGCGGGGCTGCCGTACGGCGCGGCGCTTCCGGGCAGCGGCGATGGCGGCCTGAGGGGTCGTTTCGCCGGGGCGGGATCGGGGCCGGGGAGCGGCCGCGGTGGGTGCCGGGGCCGCGGGACCGGACCGGACAGGACGGGACGGGACTGCTGTGCCGCCCCGTCCCGCCGCCGCACCCCATGTGGCTGCAGCAGCGGCTGAAGGGGCTGCCGGGGCTGCTCTCCAGCAGCTGGGCGCGGCGGCTGCTGCTGCTGCTGGCGCTGCTGCTGGTCGCCTATTGGTACCTGGGGGCGGTGCGGGCGCGGCGGGGAGCGGGGCGGGGGGCTGAGCCCCGCGGCGCCGCCGCCCTCTGCTTGCAGGCGGCCACGGGCGCCTGGCGGGCGCAGGCCGAGCGCGGAGATGCGCTGTCGCTGCCGGAGGAAGCGGCGGGAGGCGGCGGGCCGGGTACGGGGCCGGGTCTGGCGCTGGCGGGCAATGGCTTCCTGCTGCTGGACGTGGCCGCCGGCCGCCTCTGGGTGTCGGCAGCGGGATCCGGCGGCGGGCCGGCGCTCGCCACTGAGTACCCGGCGCTGGTGCGGCTGAGGGCGCTGGGCGGGCGCGGCGAGGCGCGGGCGGCGCTGGCGGCGTTGCGGGACGGAGCCGTGCGGAGGGTGCGCTGCGTCCAGACGGGAGCCGGGGCGGGCGCCGGGGACTGCGTGACGGTGCGGGAGGAGGTGGTGGCCCACCGGAGCCGGCCGCACCTCTACCTGCAGCGCATCCGCATTTCCAACCCCACCGAGCGGGTGGCCGCCTTCGAGGCTTCGGCCCCGGCTTCCGGGCCCTCGCTGGGCAGTCGCTTCGCCACCAGCCTGGAGAAGGTCGAGGAGAGGCAGTTCCTGCTCTCCTCCGGTCGCCTGCTGCTGGCCGGGAGCACCAAGGTGGTGCTTATGGTGGTGGCCGCCAAGAAGCTCGTGAGCCGGGTGCAGGTCGCGCCCAAATCCCACTTTGATGAAACCGTGCTCTCCGTGGTGTATACCTCAGAACCCATCGAAGTCTCCAGGCTGGAGGAGACCTTCAGCAAACTGAGGGAATTGGCCAAGAAAGAGATGCTGGAGGTGATGCAGATGGGGGTGGAAGATCTTTTCCAAGAACACCAGCAGATCTGGTCCGACCTGTTCATTTCAGGTAAGGGAAGTGATGCTTAGCTTCCAAAGTGTTGCTTTAGAGAATAGCTGAAAGCTTAGTGACCTGGGTGGTGTAAGATCTGCAGAGGCTCTGCTCTAACTAATGGGTTTCCCTTGGGAGCCAGAAGGGATGTTGTGGGGTGGTGAAAGAGCATTCCTGGTTTGGAACCCAGAGTACTTTAAAGAAGTGGAGTATTCCTTACTGCATAAAGGGAAACCACAGAAGAACATTTCTAATCATAACTGTGGGTGTGCTGGCTTTCATGTCTTGAGGAACTTTACTGATTTGCCCAGCATGTCACCTGTAAGTTGGAAATAGAGTTGATCTCTAGTGACAGTATGAAGGACAGGTTTCATCACAGAAGTTAAGGACTGTGCTACAAGGATGCTTTTTCTTAAGATTTTAATGGCCTTGCACAAAAGATTAGCTGCCCAAGTAATGCAGAACTTGCTATTTTATAGCCAGTAAAAAGACAGATGTTCCCTGATAGATCATTCTTGTGGAGTCATGGTGACAGCTCCATAAGGTATCTGTATATCAGACTAGCTTTGTAACTTTAGTGGAAGTTTGGTTTTTAAACTCCAAGCAGAAGAGAGAGCATCCAAGGAAACATTTCAGTTGAGTGCTTCTGGCAGAACAAACGCCTGCGTGTTGAACAATGACATGCACAGTTGATCTTCTAGTTAATGTCATATTCATATGTGAGCCTCTGACTCTTGCTTGTTTCCTTTTATTCCAGGGGTTGAAATGAGAAAGATCACAGATTTGCATACACCATCCAGTGAGACTGTTAACATGACCCTCTACTATGTGCTGTCAAGCATGCCAGCTCCTCTGCTGGATCCGCTCATTAGCGGTGAGGACAGAGAGAAAATGGAAGCCAGCTTGAACTATGCTGACCACTGCTTCAGTGGCCATGCCACCATGCATGCAGAGAACCTGTGGCCAGCAAAGCTGACCAGTGTCACTCAGATCTTGCAGCTCTCAGACCTGTGGAAGCTAACTCTCCAGAAACGGGGCTGCAAGGGGCTCGTGGCAGCTGGAGTCCATGGCCTTATGCAGGGAATGGTGCTTAGCTTTGGGGGTCTGCAGTTCACAGAAAACCATCTTCAGTTCCAGGCTGACCCTGATGTCCTTCATAACAGCTATTCCTTACGTGGGATCCACTACAATAAGGACTTGATTAATCTAGCTGTTCTGCTGGATGCTGAAGGAAAGCCCTTCTTGCATGTGTCTGTGAAATTCCAAGAGAAGCCAGTCAGACTGTATGCATGTGAGGCAGGCTGTATGAACGAGCCTGTGGAGCTGACCTCAGAGGCACGAGGCCACACGTTCCCCGTCATGGTGACTCAACCCATCACACCACTGCTTTATATATCGACTGATTTGATCCACTTGCAGGACCTGAGACACACACTCCATCTAAAAGCTATTCTAGCTCATGAGGAACACATGGCCAAGCAATACCCAGGCTTACCCTTCCTGTTCTGGTTCAGCGTGGCCTCCTTAATCACCTTGTTTCACTTGTTTCTGTTCAAACTCATCTACAATGAATACTGTGGGCCAGGAGCCAAGCCACTCTTCAGGAGTAAGGTATAAGGCTGCTGCTTTTGGCTGCTGTCCACTGAGTCTTGTCAACCTGATTGTCTGTCAGCTGTGCCTGGGGAGGTTCTGTCTTAGACTGTGAGGATTTGCAGTCACTCTTGCAACAAGTGATCAGTGACCTCTTCTTGCAAGAAGCAGGATGAGGGCAGGGATTGGAGCGGTAGGACTCACAAACATAAGAGCAATCTGTCCTTAAGCATTTCTCAGGCTGCAGATCGAGGCAGACACAGCTCTTTTCTGTCCTTCTTCCACACACTGGTGTAGGACATCCCTTGGTTTTAAGCCAGCAGTTGCAGCTGTGTCATGAGATGATGTTTCTTGTTATGCAGTACCAGAATGCTTGTGATGCTATAGTTGTCGCCACTGCTGTGTGGGATTGCTGCGCTCGTCTGCCTGCTCTGAACGTGTGACATGGCATACAGGAACACAGAAATGCAAGCTAGTGGTTTTGGGTGAAGGTGCTGACCTGCTGGGACTACTGCTCATAGGTTTGTAAGCACTCTGCAGTCCTCCATCAAACCACATTTACCACCAGCATTTTGGGAAGGTGCTGAGGTCGTGTTTCTCCCATTCAGACAAAATGCACAGCTATGTGAAGGAAAGCACTGAGTGCTTTCTACTGTGAGTTGGAGGTTTTGACTACTGCATCTGATGCTCTACTGTATCTTGCTTTGGTCTAAAGAATTTGAAATTCTTGGTTTGAGTTGCCTTAGAAACTTACTTGCTAGTACAAATGTAGCAGAGAATAGAGAACAGACAGTGATTTCTGCTCTTAGTGTTGGTACTTTCTGGTTGCTTTTTAGTATGGAGTCGAAATGAAAGACAAGACTACTTGCTGGGTGAGCTAGTTGTGTTCAGAGGCAGCCCTGCTTAGGGTTGAAGAGTTAAATGTATTTAAAAAAAAGAAGAAAGGAAATTAAAAGGGCATAGTTAAATAGAGCTATCAGAGGAAAAGTTCTAGCTTTAGATCACCCTGTTTTTTCTAAATTAAAAGCCAATTCAATTTTGGATAGCTAAGGCTGGACAGAAGGTACCAGACTAAACTTGACAGTCAGTATGTAAGGGGTGTTTAAAGTGAGTTGGCAATTTGCTATTGAGCACTGGAGATCTGATCCCAAGCAGGTCTGAATACTTGTCCTTTGAAAAAGTAAGAGTGGAAGGTGCTTGTGGCTAGACTAACCTAGGAGGAGGTAGGATAGCTACATATAGGAAGGACAACTGCAGTCGTAAGCCTATCATCATGATCAAACCCTTAGTGCAAAAAGAGGAAGTGGTCAGTTCTTGTTTATACAGCTGTGCCCTCACATGCATCCTGAAACGTGTCCTTGGCAGTATAAAGTTAGGTCCTTTTCTCACTGCTGTCTACCTGGTTGCCTTTGTCATCTACAAGACTTACCTTCTGCCTTTTACAAAATGACTTGTCAACCATCCCTACAGACAACTGTCCCTGACACTAGTCTCTGAAAGCCAAGAAGCTTCACAGCTATGCAGCAGGGCTGACCTAACACCTCTTCCTTCCTGAGACTCCAAAAAGCCTTGCAGTGTACAGAAAAAAGGCTGTTGCCTCCTTTTAATTGGGCCTCCTTAAAATGAAGATGTTGCAGAGCTTGATTGCAGCAGCAGGGACCAAGTGAAGGCCAGCTGAAGCTCCAAACCTCTGTAGCAGTAAGCAAGATCAGTGGTGTTGAAGTAACATCTTGTTTCATTGGATGGGAACACCCCAGTGAACTTAGTCCTGCTTTCAGCCTCCATTTGCACAAGACATCTGACCATTTTGCAGCTGAGAACAAGGACCTTTTGAAAGCAACAATCCTTTTGTGCCTTGTTAAGAGAGGAATCAGAGACCTGGAAAGTGTGGTTATTCAAGAGTTTATCTCAGAAGCTTGTGTAACAGATGTTTCTTTTTCCTTGTAAGCTGTTCAGCTCCCTAAGAGTAATCCATCTGGTGAAAATACTTGAAGATAAGTCCTTTGATACTTTGATTTGTTTAATTTTACAGGAGAATAAAGAATGGTGAATTCCCTTCAGAGAGTTACCTAGAGAACTCTAGTGTCACTTCCTTTCTGGCAGACAGTTTTTAATGTATTGCTTGGGGTGGGGGAGGATGTTACTAACTTTGCCTGCATTTCAGTAACAAGTCAGTCAGTTGAACTGTAGGTATCTAAGTGCTGGTAACAGGTTTTTCAGCCTTTATGATTGTAGAGTGCAAAACTAAGTTAATGAAATTGTTTCCTGGGCTTACACTTGGAAATGCTGATCTGCAGTTTCCTCCTCTATGCATATTGAGACTTTGTGCATTGATTTGTTTTGGCTATGGGGGGGAGACATCTCACTTTCTAGTCACTTAAAGGTCATTTGGTTTGAAAATAAACCCAAAGCTGTTGTTTTTTAAATAAATATCTTTCAGTCTAATCTGGTCACTAAAGTGTGGTGTTTGTTGTCTTGGGCTCTGTTCTCTCCTCCCCTTGCTCCCCACTCAGCTCAAACAAGCAGAGCCTTATCTGTGGCCAGTAGTGACTACAAAAGTGCTTGGATTAAAAGGAAATACAGTGTGGAAAATAATACAGAAATGGATCTAAGCTGGGAAGAGACAATTTGGAAGACACCATAAGAGACAGAAACACAGAGGGTGGTGCTAATCTCCATTGCCCTGGCTCTGTATCAGCTCGTTCTGTCTGGAAGCATGCAGGCCAAGCTTTAGCTTTAAGAACACAGAAACAAGCCCAGGGAACAATTTAATAGCAGATTTAATGACCATCCAGCAAGTAATGAATTTGGCACAGTTGAGGCTCCCAGTGAAAAGCTAGAGCAGGATTTAACTTTGTTTTTTTTTTTAAAGAGCTTACTGTCTAGTTCCTGATGAAAAACATCCCTCAGAAAAGGAGATTTCAGTGTCTGTTACTTATCTGGAGACAATTCCACTCACTAATTGGTTTAGCATAGTTACTACCCAAGAAGGGAACAAGCTACAGCTAGGGAGGC
This sequence comes from Galbula dea, assembly GCA_013399015.1. NCBI lineage: Eukaryota > Metazoa > Chordata > Aves > Piciformes > Galbulidae > Galbula > Galbula dea. The sequence continues at coordinate 462,254 of VWZX01006832.1, read as the reverse complement.
AGTGAAGAACATTATAAATGTATCCATTTATAATATATGTACCATTACAAATGGCACACAAAGTCCATTGTGTATTGCAAGAGATTAGTTATTGTGCTTTACCAGAACACAGCCGAAGTTCCTGCTCTTTCTTACTGTTCCCTGAGCTGCCTAGTTTCTGTGGAACATCTGGCATGAAGATAAGAGCTTCCAGGGTGCCCTTTCCAAGCCACCAGGGTATCAGCTGGCAGCTGAGCCTTTTTTGATGTTCACTTGCAGAACTGCCAACAGTATGATGCCCACTGAGTCCAAGAAAGATACTTCAGCCAGTTTAGACTAGACCTGGAAAAGATGAATAAGCAATTGTCACAGAAAGGACTGGAACAACAAAAAGCTTTGAGAGTGTTTTACATTAAAAATATTATGATTCCATGAGCATTCCTCCCATAGAATGAAACAACTGTTTCAGAGTTCCTGTACAAAGAAGAAAGGGAAAAAGAAAGAACTGGGTTCTCTGTTGAGAAGATAGCACAAGGTTCTCTGTGAAATGGCAGAAATGCTGACAAAAATTAAACAAAATCCCATGTTTACAAGCACTAAACCAGGGAAGTTGAAATAGTAACTGAACTTTGAATTTATACTTCATTTTCAGTTGGCATTCAGTGCAAATGGTAGTGGCATGGAAGTTAAAGTGAAAAGCACAGCATGTTGCTTGGCTTGTAAACTCAGACTAGAAGAGAGACAATGAAAAGAAGTGTTTAGACTTTCAGCTCTGCTCTCAGTTAATCCTGAGGGATGTTTTTGTCAGATAATAAATACAAGATGCCAGAAGAGAGTTTGGTTGATTCCATTTGAAATTCAGAATGCAGCTTTCTCAAGTGCTATTGTTTGGGTAGAATTAATAGATTCCTGAGAAGCAGACAAAACAGCAAAGCATTGTCTATCTCTGCCTTCCACATGTGTGCTCCAGGCATCTTTCATCCAAATCAGTAACTACTGCTGAATGGAAGCTAGAAAATCAGGGATTTTGCTGCTTGTTAGTACTGACATTAAAGAATAGATTTATTTCAGCTTTTCTGAAACCCCTACTTTGGTCTTTGGGTGCAGGGCAACTCTGGTTACAAGACTGGCATCTGATGCTTGTTTCTGTTCTAGTAAGTTTGCTCCTTACAGTGACCTGGCTTATGGGATAGAGATGTTTGGTTTTTAAGTAACCAGCAACAGTTTTCCAGGTGAAGCCTAGGCAGATGGAAACCTGACAGAAGATGGAAAATTCCCAGAGCAGAAAAACAACAAGGAAGAAAGAAACAGAAGGGGAAGAGTTGATAGCAAGTCATTGATCTTAAATGTCCATTATCTAATTGGGACACTTTCTTTTGTGGCAGCAGCTCTGCAGTGCTCTAAATGCCTGTGCTTACCTGCTTTGGTTTACCCTTTTACATTGTGAAGCTGCCACTGCATTACAGCACAGGTCAGAATGCTGATTTGGGGGGTGAGAATGCTCATCTGCCACCCTACAGGAACCATATTCTCTTCCATGGATGTGCTACTGATCTAACAATTAAAGGTAAGCAGGAAAGAAAGGAAGCCTGGCTCACCTTGCTCCAGCAGTGTATCCCCATCCTCATGGAGAGCTGCTTCTTTGTATGGCTTCAAACACCTTCCACTTCAAAGGGATTCCAGTTTGGTTTTTGGAAGGAGTATGGCATGCTAGAACACACACCACTGCATCTAGGGAAGAAGCTGCAGGTTCTTAGTACAAAGTGGCAGTTGCCATTCGGTCACAAACCAAACCAAACCAAAATACAATTGCAAGCAATCACAGAATCACACAATAATTAAGGTGGGAAGGGGACCTCCAGAGACTGTCTCATCCAACCCTGGTGACGTGGCTGAATCTGTCCCTGTCTGAGTAACAGTGTCCCTCAGCCACTGTTACTGCTGACACACCACTGTTAGAGTAATTCATTTCACATTTCCCTTTTGAAAACACCCTTGTGAAGAACTTCCAAGGCAATGGGAAAGCCAACAGCTGCTACAGATAATGTGCAACTCAGCTGGAAGGGTTTTTTTAACCCAGCTGTTTGTATAGCCTGGATCCAAGGTTCCATCTAAACTAGGTTTTCTTGGGCACTTGTGCATATGAGAAATTATCCCATAATGACACAAGTTTTCCATTGGTATCAGAACAGCACTGCATTTTGAGATAAAGGGTAACATATAAAATGGCTTGGGGAGCAGAGCCTGAGCATAGAGCTCACCAGCACCATGCTTGGAGTCCTCTTTGCTGTGTTGGCTCTGGCACCTGCAGGTATGTATCCAATTTTAGCATTAGTTTTAAAGGACTAATTAAAAATCTAATGGCAACTTATCTTTGTTAGGGAAATTGGACATTCTGCAACAAAGCAGAAACAGATAGAGCATGGGCAGTTGGTTCAAAAGCTCTCTCCAGTCAGGAACTAGATGCTGGGCTCTTCTGATCTTATTACAGGGGCACCATCAGCATGACTGCTGCCAGCCTTCAGCAGTCATTTTACTTAGTTTGAACACACTGAAATACAGTGAACCCACATCAAATTGCTGCATGGGCTGAGAGCTGCATCTCAGCTGACACATGAGGATTTGGTGAAGCCAACTCTATCTGATTATCTGTCAGAAAAAGGAAGCTGCTCAACCAAGCTTCACATAACCATTGGCCAGTCTGGACTGATGGCTGTCTCTTCACTTGTGTCAGGTTACATCCCAGCCTATCTCTGTACCTTGCAATGTCACAGTCTATACTGAAAACCAAACCAAACCAAACCAAACCCCAAACCTCTCTTAGAAAGACTTTTTTTAAACCTACTTTTACAACACATCCCCTATTTTGTATGTCTCCTAGCCTTTGGCTGCGGGGTCCCTGCCTACCCACCCTCTGTGTCCAAAGTTGTTGGAGGGGAAAATGCAAGACCATTCAGCTGGCCCTGGCAGGTTAGTCATTCTGTGCTTTCCCTGGGACAGGTGGGGTTGTGCTACCCTCACACAATGTGTCTGAACAAAACCAGATTCATTCTACCTCATTTGATGCACCTTGCCTGTCATGTCTTAGGTTTTGAATATGCCATTCTGCTAAATCCCCAAGGCTCCAGCCTTTTAAAGGGAGCTCTGCATGTGTCACCTCTTGCTGGTTATGCAGGCTTTCATCTTCTTCCAGTAGTCATGGGCACCATCCCACATTCAAGCAAGACAACTGTGAAATTCAGTAGAGCATGCAATGCCTGCTGCAGCAGAGTTGTACATGGAGTTCAAAAACTACATTTCTGAAGCAAAAGAAATGCTCTATTTGGCTTAGCAAGAGCTTTGGAAGAAATAACATTGAAAAGTTAAACTTTCAAATGTTAGAGAAGGAGGGAAACCTCTTCTGTGGCCAGGAGTTGGAAACTTGTTACTTAAAAGCCTCCCATCATCTTCCAGCAGTAAGCTGTGTTCTGGGTGCAGGAAGAAAGTGAAATAATGAGAAACCAGTAAGCAAAAGTCTGAGCCTTTCTGTTGATCCTAGGCCTCCCTTCAATACAGCTCCCAAGGGAAATGGCATCACACCTGTGGAGGAACCCTCATTGCAACCAACTGGGTGATGACAGCTGCCCACTGCATCAGGTAAGTAAGGCAGGTCAAGGCTGTACCCAGGAAGCTCTACATGACCAGGGACAGGTGAAGCAAAGCCATATTAATGCCAGTTCTCCCTTTCCCAGATAGCAGCTCTGAGTGTCACATCATAGCTTATGATTGTACCTAGTAAGTCAAGTAGAATGACACCTTTTCACTTTCTTAAAATCGGAGGGGGAAAAAACCCTTCTACAATTACCTGGATAATATACTCTTCATTTTCTGTAGGTAGCTTCAAGCATCATTGTGTTTTCAAGGTGCTATTAAAATTCAGTTTTGTTGCCTGTTTCTCTAATGCAGGGAGAGCCACAGGTTAACTAATCATTCCACTCCCTGAAGAAATCATCACAAATGTTTTGAATATCCCAGTTATTGTCAGTAGGCTCCTCATATTATACCCAGAGGGTGGTGAAGCACTGGCACAGGTTGCCCAGAGAGGCTGTGGCTGCCTCATCCCTTGCAGTGTTCAAGGCCAGGGCGGATTTGGCCCTGAGCAGCCTGATCTAGTGGGTGGCATCCCTGCCCGTGGCACGGGGGTTGGAGCTAGATGATCTTTCAGGTCCCATCCAACCCAAACCATTCTAGGAATTCTGGGGCAGTGGAACAAAGAAAAGGTCAGGTACAGCTATACCCTTTCACCATCAAACCTGTTTCCACAAAGACAACCCCAGTTTGGTTTGGTAGCATGTCCTTCAGTAGGTACATACAGTTCTTGGCTAAGGTGTAGGAAATACCATACTGTGAAATAAGAAGGACTGGCTGCATGGATCCTACCTAGTCTTATCTATCACACAGTTGTTTATCAGTGAAGCTATCACTATCAGAGAAACAGGCTAAATGTTTTACTTCTTTAAGACCTGAATCCTGCAAAGACTGGAAGCATCTTCAGTTTGTTACTGAAGCCTTATGAAGGAGCTGACAGGATGGCTTGGAGATGAAATGATTATTCAGCCTGGCAGGCAGTGCTTTGTCCTTGGCAAAGCAGTCAGGCTGGCTCTTCTCCAGCCAAATCATGCATGTGATGTGAAATCACCCTCTTAAGGATATTCTTAATGGGTATCTTAGCTGGCAAAGAGGCAGCTGCCTAAGCAGCAAGGCAGCAAGTGCATAACTGAGTGTCAGTCCTTTCCTTGCCCAGTTCTTCTAAGAAATATCGAGTGTATCTTGGAAAATACAACCTGGCAGCAGTGGAAAAAGGATCAATTGCACTTTCTCCAGAAAAAATCATTGTCAATGAGAACTGGGATCCACAGGATGTTGCCAATGGGTAAGTTGGTGGCAAGTATTTTTTCAGCTATTGGATGCAGGGCAAAACCCAAACTACCTGAATCCCACCCACCCTGAGCTGTGGTAGCTAAGTGCAGAAATGGTTAGAGCCTCCTCTTACAGCTTACAGTGATACTTCTAAATGTTTGCTCAGAGATGAAAGCTGAGTCTCCAGTTTGTACCTCTCCCCCTCAAGAGAAGAAAAGGAACTTTCAAGATTGCTTATTAATTAGTTGTGCTTTTAGATGCCACGTTGCATGTTCATGTTTGGGTTCTAGGCAATGATTTCCTTCATACAGTGGAAGGGGAACAGATTAATTCATACAACACTTTTGGAAGCCCTCCTATGAGCAGCCTAAACACACAGCACTATTGATCAATAGTATTGCCATCTTTGTTGCTGAAAGACTCCTCTGTCCTGCTGCAGGCTAAGGGCATTGGCAAAGAAATCCCCTCAGTTTCCAGGTCCTTGGAGTTAGCCCTAACACATGCTTGGTTTTGGTGAAAAGAAGCTATAAAAGGCAATTTCCAGAAAGCTGCCAAGAGGAAAGTGGACAGCTCTGCAGGGAATAGTCTTCCAGTCCAAGGATTTCCCCATTGCTTTGAGGGTGGAGGAATCTTTACTGCTTAGGTACTAGCTTCTTGCTCCCTTGCATCCAGTCTGAATAGCCCAAGTGCTGTATAACTGCCAAGTACTCACACTACTCTTATTTTCATCTATTTGCAAACCTCTTCACCCCTTCCCTTTCTCCTCCTCACTCTCAAATGTGTGCATATGACCACAGGTATGACATTGCTTTGATCAAGCTCCCTGAACACGTCACCTTAAGTGACCACATCCAGCTGGCTTGCCTCCCCCCTGCACAAAGCATCCTCCCATCCAACACTGCCTGCTATGTCACAGGATGGGGAAGACTGCAGAGTGAGTACTTGGAGCTCTGAAAAACTGCAACAAAATCTTCCAGTACTTCCTTCTCCTTTGAGGTTGATTGGAAAAAGGCTGTTGATGGTGCTTCAGATCCCCTCTCAATGTAGTGAGGTAGTTTATCAGGCTCCACTTCACTCAGGGTGATTTTTCCCTGTCTTTCAAGTTTATTTTCCTTGTAATGGGGCTGAGGATGCACTAGAAGTCCCTGGATTGAGCTTTTACAAGCTGTTGTAACCCAAAAGTGAACAGTGTGCAGACTGATGAATTTGCTAATCCTAACAGACTGTCCTGACTAATTGAAAAGACCCATAAGGGAATAGATCAAGTGAAGAAAATCTCAGAGACTTCAGCACAAGTGTCAGCTCAGCTCAAGAAGCAATTCCTGGAGTGAGAAGTAAATTGAGAACTCCTGAACAAAGAGCAGGCCATTTTCTCTGATAGTTAGACAGTTTTCAATGGAATGCAAATTATTAGTAAGTTAGGACCTTTTATATACATATATATATATATATATTTATATATATATATATATATAAAAGAATGGGGCTAAGGAATGGATTACACAGCTTCTCCTTTAATACAACCCCTGTGGAGTTTCTTACCTGGAGGGCTAGTAACTAGGGGAGAAATTTAACAATGCAGTTTTGTTCTTTCTTCAGTGCCAGCTGATACCATAGAGTCCTTTGTTTCTATTCCCTCCCAGCAAATGGACCTCTTCCAGATGACCTGCAGCAAGGCCGTTTGCTGGTGGTGGATTATGCAACTTGTTCCAAGCCCAGCTGGTGGGGAACCATAGTGAAACCCACCATGGTTTGTGCTGGTGGGGATGGAATCATCTCCAGTTGTAATGTGAGTCCAGAAAACACCACTCTTAGGGCTTGGTTTTGGACACAAAACAAGCCTGATGGGAAGGAAAGCTTAAAAAACCCAAGTAGGATCTAGTCACCCTGACTTCCACTAACTGTGCCTCCCCTTCCTCCCAGGGGGACTCTGGTGGCCCACTGAACTGCCAGGGTGCTGATGGCAGGTGGGAAGTGCATGGTATTGTCAGCTTTGGCTCTTCTCTTGGCTGCAACTACTACCGCAAGCCTTCTGTCTTCACTCGGGTCTCTGCCTATGACAGCTGGATCCAGCAGGTAAGGCAGCAGCTATTGCTGCTCCAGAATGCAGCCCCTTGGCTACTCCTGAGGTCCTCTCTGAGATATCTGCCACCTGCTCAGGGAGCTGGATCACTTTGACTCAAATGCTACTTGCTACATGCAAGTAACCTCTGTAGACAAGCCTCTACCAAAGCAAAAGCAGTCTCTGCAGCAAAATGAAAGGATCCTGTTCTTAAGCAGCTATCCAAATTATTTTCACTTCTAAGTAAGCCTTGATGTTTAGGAATGCATTTTCCCTTTACACTAGAGCTGTATTTCTAGTCATAAAGATTTTATTAGTATGACTTCAGAAGTGATTACTCACATTTGTATTGATCAATAACACTGATTGTTGCAATTGTATCTGAGAAGGCAGCACATGCTGCTCCATGCTGGAACATCAGTTATATTTAAATAGTAATAAACTTTAATCTGAAAAGTAGCTGACAAGCCAAAATCTTATTTCAGGTATTTAAATCTTGCCTCTTGGATGCAACAAGGACTGTTCACAATTCCTGCCTCTCATGATCTGATTTTTCACTTGTTTTATGTTTTTGTAGGTTATGGCAAAAAACTAATCCAAAGAGAACTGGATGAGAGATGCCAAGAAGGAAAACAGTCTGAATAAAGTCATAATCAGGACACCTTTGATCACAAACAGCTGGGAAATTATGCTTTTAACAACACCAGTACTATACCTAAACACACTGCAATAAACACTGTTTTGCAAGATGAAAGAAAAACACATGTCCCTGTCTCTTCTTCCTAGGCACTGTCAGGACCAGAGCCTGTATTTAGTGAAGATGCTGGAGACCTTCACAGCCTTTCCCTTACCTTGGGCTGGAGCTTGCTACCCTTACCTGGGGGAAGATGTGAGCCTGCTGTGAAGAGGTTGGGCAGTAGGAAGAGTCAGAGAGCCAGAGGAACAGCTCCGGGGGTAGGGGGTGAGGAAGCAGGTGCAGGTGCAGGCAGGGCTGAGGGCAGTAGGCAGGAAGCTGTTGGGACCCGAGTCAGAGAGTGGCATTCACCAGAGCGAGCAGCGGCAATGCCCAGCGGGAGGGCAGCAGGGGTGCGAGCAGGTCCATGCAGGTGAGTGCTGCAAAATGCTGTTCCATAGAGGTTTTTAACTCCCTCTGGTCTTGGGACCTAGTGAGGGGAACGGTAAAATCCAGCAGAGAGTGCCAGCAGCATCTCTGCAGACCTACCTCCTTCATGTCCCCGTTGCTTGTTCTGAAGCGGTTCAGGTGCCAGGTGAAGACCTCGGAACTGTCACTGCTGGCTGACACACAGCCACAAATGGGGATTCTTTGCAAAGCACCAGCACTAGTCTGGACCTAGATGAAAGTCCCTATTTAGATTTCTTTCACTGTAATAAAAGGTAGGCAGTACAAAAATCAAGGTGGATTTTTGTTGCCTTTTTCTTCTCCCTCCTGGCACATATTTAGGTGCATTCAAGAGTCAAAGGACTGAGTGAAAAAGGAGGACAAGTGACTCAAAGGTAAGCAGTAATTAGAAGAAGGAAAAGATTGGAAGTTTGTTGTGAGACCAGAAATGCATCTGGCTTTGGAGATCATTTTTCCTAGGCTTGCAGTTCCTTTTAGTCAGATATTCTGCAGTGGTTACCTTTGGGTTGAAAATAAATCTCTCTATATACACATACATTTTATTAAGCATACATAAATTGTACAGCTCTTTATCATCTTTGGGACTCTACTTTCATTACTTTTCTTTTACTTTATAACCATTGACTGCCATTCTGCTGCAAAGAGCCTAACAGGAACTTGTTTTGCTTACTATCAACCTCTGCTGAGAAACAACAGGCTTTATTGGGGTTTTATTTACCAAACTAAAACTGTAATTTCACCGCTCTGCAAGAGCAGTGGATCCTAGCAGGGCTGTTTGCAGTTCTCTCTACTATGCAGAGAGAAAATAAAAAGGAAAGAAAGGGGACTTAGCTGAAGGAACTGATGAGCAACCCAGTGCCCTGGTTTCAGGAGTGGCCAGCTTCAGCATAACATTCTGAGTTGTTTCCATCAGAATCATTAACCTATGATTGTGAATGATTCATAGTTCTGAAAATTAAATCAGTAGTGGTTACCTGGCTGTATGGAGTGTGGATGTCAACTGTGTGCAGCAGGAAAGGACAGCAAAGGTAATCATAAAGCTCAAACAGTAAAACCTGGATCTGCAAATGCTTCAGTAGCAAGTGAAACCAAGCTGAAAGATTATTCATTATCCTTTTGAAATGTTTAGGCAATAGTGTGGAAGTGTCTGAGTTCACTTGAACATATCAACACAAATGATTTGTTATCTGGAGATTCCCATTGAGAGCAAAGTCTAACAGTTTGAGTCAAAACCCCCAACAGTTCCAGTTTGTGATCACTGGAATTAGGAACCCATCAGGGTTTCCTTAAGATTTGGAGAGTAGTAAGTATCACAGAGAATAAAAGCTACAGCAAATAATTTTCTCACTCTTAATACTCCCAGAAAATCTGCATGTTTTCTTCCTGTGTTTTCCAGCTTTCAGTGTGCCATGAGCACAGCCTCTTTGCTACACCTTCTCTCTTACAATGACAGCTGGAATGAAATAAAAAAGTGTCTTTCACTAGCATTCAGCTCATGCATGTTCCCTGTACTTTGGATCAGGATGCATCTGAATTGTTAAATATCACTGCTAGCTCCAGTTTTGTTTTCAGGAGCTGCAAGAAACACCCCAGGGATCAGACACTCCCAGCCTTTTTTTTAAATTCTTTTCATTTATTTTAATTTTTTAGATGTTCTTCCCCCTCCAATGCTGGTGGTAGAAAAACAGTTGAAAGGATTTTGACAGCATGCCTGGTCTCCCTCTGCAGCCTCCTGGGAGCTATTTCTTTTGATTTGAGCAACAACTTGGAAATATGGAGAAACACAGGGAAAGCCCTTCAGGAACTTGCCTCCTGTGAAAACCTTTGGGCTGCTCACCTCATCTCTTTCCTGCAGGAAGAAAGGCACAGCTGGCTGTTCCCAGCAGCAGACAAGAGGAATAGATCCTTTCATGCTCACCTACTGGGGAATTTAAACTCCCTCTGTGAGGCAAGTAAGGCAGAACTGTATTGTGAGAATTGTCACTGCAAGGAGGAGAAAATCTCCATTTGTAGATTCTACATCACTGACATGAGACAAAAATTGAAGAGCACAGGGGATGCTGAAGCCAGGCAGGTGCTATCCAGAGTGACCTCTGAACTGCTGGAGCGTTTTAGGAGTCCCCATGAAGACCTGGAAACTATGAGATACAATCCTGACTGGGCAGATATAGTAGCTTTTAAACTCATCCTTCAAGTAAGAGAAGCCATGTTTAAAGCTCACTTAACACCATCATCTGCAAGCTTTCAAACAACACTGCATCCATTTGTTGCCATTCTGAACTATGCTATCTTCTCATCAGAGAGTGCACACAGGTGCTGGATGGATCATGTCAACCTCTCACTTCATTTCACCCACTATGAAGGAATCTCTTTCTCCATCCCCTTCCTGGGCTCAGATGACCTCATGTCCATTGAAGCCATGGCAAAAGGACTGCATTATGCACAGAGCTGCCTGCTGCAGAAGGGACAGGAAAAGCTCATCAAGAAATCCAAAGAAATCCTGTCCACAATGAGCCTAAAGATCAGCCTGCTAGTGATAGCCTGCCTCATTTACCCCATAGTCCTGATGTCCTTCAAGCAAATGACAGATTGGATACACAACTATGCCAGGAACCTCAAGGAAAAGACAGAGGACTTGAAAAGGGAAAGGCAGCTAGCTGAGGACCTCTTACACCAGATGTTGCCAAAATCTGTGGCCAAGCAGCTAAGGAAACGCCAGAAAGTGGAGGCAGAAAACTATGATCAGGTTAGCAAATGGAAAGGAGAGAAGTCTTCACCTAAAAAAGCACCTACCTTGCCATAGTGTGGAGGGACCTGGCTTTGCATCCATAGTTCAGAGTGGACAGAAATCCAGATATTCACAGTGGGGTTTGGAGAGAGCTGTGCAATGTGCCACGAAGCACTTAGGCCGATGGGAAAGGAAGAAGAGGTGAAATCCCCAGAAGTGTAGCTTTGGATGTCAAACACCCTATTTGCACCAGTTGTCTTCTTTGGGTTTAAGAGCCAAAGCATCATTAGAGAGATGAGAGCCAGCCAGCATCATTAGATCATGAGTACACAGAGCCTTGTAAAATAGGAACAATCTTGACAAAACCAATACCACAATACAGGACAAATTGTGTCTGTCCTTGTCAGGATGATTCCATAAACACAACGGAAAGGAGAGCATCATGAGACTGAAAGAAGGATATGAGAGGGACAGATGATGATGTAACCTCTGCTGTCTCACTGCATCTAAGCCTGTTGACATAAAACCAAGGGCAGGGTTTGGCCAAGCACCTAATTATTTGCAGCTCTGCCCCACAGCACACATGCTGCTGTCAATGCTGAACTTAGCAGCTGTGCTGCATAGCCCACAGTCCAAACCCTTCTGCTGCAGTAATTGCAATGCCAGTCACTCTTTTTCCCTGGGATGCTCTGCTACTTTCAGCTGTGAAACACAATCATAAATGTTTGCATTTAATCTGGAGGTGTCATTATGGAAACAGTAACCTGTAATTGCACCATTAATTATAAATCACAATAGCCATGACATCAAAAGTAGCTGAAGCAAGGCAGGGAGTGAAAAGGTGGCTCTTCTGGATTAATTGGTATTACTGAGGACAAAGAAAAGAAAGCTTTTTACTTTAAACACTGACACAGTTCAGGCAGCACAGAGAAGAAACAGCTTTTTGCCAGCAGCTGTAACACACCATTTCTTTCTTCAGCTTAGTTATTATGGTTTCTCTTCTTTTATAAATTTGATTTTTTAAAAGTGAATTTCTCAGTAAATTACTTGGATCATGGCAAAGAGAAATGTCATTTGACAAGAGACAAAATCCAGTTAATATTTCCTAATTCAAAAGCAGCAGAGACAGCAGCTGAGGTTTTATGTTGCAGTTGTTCAGATACTTACTTTTGATCTCTACTGCAGTTTAGTTCTCTTTAAAAGAAAAATCAGGCCCTACCTCCATAAGAAGTCTGTTGATCACTCACAAGATGCAAAGCATTTGACTTACAGTCTCCCACTTAGCAGAATGTATTCAGATGATAAACTTCAGTGAAAGGCATAGTTTTATCTGTCCAAGTAACAGAGAACAACTCAGAGCCAGAGCTTTTTACTTTAGGATTGTACCCATTCAGTTCTGCAACACTGGTTCCACATGTAGCCTGTGCCTCAGGCTGCTCTGCTCACAATTTCACCAATCCCAAACTCCTCAAAGGTTCCACCACCCTTGCCCAGCTACCTCAGGTTCACACTTCCCTTCTCCCTGTACCAGGTGACTATCTTCTTCTCGGACATCGTGGGGTTCACAAGCATTGCTGCTTCCTGCACTCCCTTGCAAGTCGTGGAGATGCTCAACAATCTGTATGTCTGCTTTGACAGCAGGATTGAGTCTTATGATGTTTACAAGGTGAGTACAAACCTGCAGGCAAGGAACCTGGAAGTGGCTGGAACCTTTCCTCCTTGGTCCCTAGCGAATATCCAGCAGACCAGGCCAGCTGGCCAAAGCTCTGCCACTGCACAGGGACTACACCACAGCTTGGCAAGTGGTGGACACCTGAGAGAAGATTTGATTCTGATTTCTACCTGAAAGAGAAGCTTGGTGCCTGCCCCTCAGTGACACATGCCCCCTCCCATCAGGTGGAAACCATTGGTGATGCCTACATGGTAGTGAGTGGCCTGCCAGAGAGGAATGGCAGCAGGCATGCTGATGAGATTGCCAAAATGTCTCTGGATCTGGTGGCAGCAGTTCGTCAGGTTGTGATCCCTCACATGCCAATGGGCAGACTGCAGCTGAGGGCTGGGATACACACAGGTATGTGGGCTGAGGGGGAGGCATGAGAAGCAGGGAACAGAACACAGTCCCACTGGGTGGGGAGAAAAGGATTCTGCTTTTCTGTATAAGCCATTGACTCCCTGCAGGACCTCAGGATGAGTATTCCTCCAGGTTCCAGCAGTAACAGTGGGGTGAAATGGCTTTGCTTGCACTAGTGTAGAAAAAGCTGTGGAACAATTTAGTATTGGCAAAGTGCATCTTATCCTGATATCAGCACCAATTAGTTACAGCTAGCTAAACCATAACTTCTCTCCTGAAGTCAGTATGGTGCAGCCAGGCCCTAGATGCACTGAGCATTCCCAATTCCCCCTGCTCTCTGGGGATCCAGTGACTAGCAAAGGTGTCTGCCATTTGGCAGCTCCCTGCACTTTTTCCACTTGTTTCTCACTGGGCTCTCTCTGCCTTGTGTGTTCTCAGGCCCCTGTGTGGCTGGAGTGGTGGGCTACAAAATGCCTCGGTACTGCCTGTTTGGGGACACTGTGAACACAGCCTCCCGCATGGAGTCCACCAGCCTGCGTGAGTGGCTCGGGCACAACCTCTGCCTTCCCCACACACCACTCAGCCTCACACCTGCACTCTGTGGCTCTTGGGTACTGCAGTGAAAGGAAAAATCCCTAAGATTCCCTCACATTGGGCATGGGCAAGTGTGAGATAAGGCTGGTACAGGACAAAGAGCGTTCTCTGTGGCATACCCCAGGCTAGAGAACTAGTTAGCATAGATCTAAAGAGTCAGCACATGCATGACCTACAATCCTCACTACCCCTTAACAGACACTAGTTATCAAATAAGCAAGAGAAATCCTTGTATATTCACCTGGGCAAGTAAAGTCACATCCCTTCTGTCATTTCTGGAAAGCAAGTGCAAATCAGAGAAGAAAGAATAGCACAAGGTAAGCTGAGGTTGATTTTTAAGGACTTTAACACAGAGGCATTAAGCAGAAGCACCATGGCTACATAGAAGAGAGCAGTGCATGTTTCTGTGGCCCTAACATATGCTCCTTTTATGCTGCCCTTGCTACCAACCTGTTTTTACTGCTGTGCAATGCTGTTGTAGAGTGATACCCCAAGTGGTGTCAGGGGTCAGTTAGCCTGCTGAGCTGCTTTGTGATTCAGCCAACATCTGGGTGTGATGTCAGAGTCCTCAGCCAGTGTTTGAGGCACCTTCTCTTTCTTGGTGGTTTTTTTCCTCCTCAACCTGGCACTTTCCAAAGAGGAGGTGGAAACACTGAGCTGGTAAGTGCAGGAGGGAACAGAGGACTCATTCACTCCTAATGTTCTGTTCTGAATCCTAGCACAGAAGATCCATATCAGTTCTGCTACATATGATGCTCTTCTGGCAGATGATGCCTATGAAATTGAAGCAAGAGGAGAAATTGAAGTCAAGGTAACAGCTTTTCTGTAACATTGGAAGAGTAAAGGCGTTTAAAGGCACAGGAAGGAGACAGGGTAGATTTGGCCATTGCTCTTCTGTGAATTGCAAGTCAGTTTTTAACCATGGTCCCATGGATCTTTGTTAATTCAGTGGGAAGTAGGTATGCATTACCCCTCCTAAGTGACAAAACAGTGTTACTGTGTGCTCTGAAATACAGCTGCTCTGCCTGAGCCTGCACAGAACCACATCAGCAGGGGTGGAAGTGTTAGGATTCTCTTACAAAGGCATAGGGGTTTAAGGCTGATTTTAAACCCCCAGCAACACTGCCAGTGACCAGCAAGGCCTTTCTCTGAACTGAAAGAAGTATTAGCACCCAAACTGCACACAAATTACAATTCTTTCCCCAAACAGCAGCCACTTAGGAGAGAAGGAACAAGAACAAATGGAGTAGAGGTAGTAGTCCTGGCCATAGAGATTCTGTGTTCAGCTTCACACCCCATGAAAATAGTTGTTTGCTGCTCTCTCCTTTTCCTGCTCCAGGGCAAAGGGAAAATGAAAACCTACTGGCTTCTTGGGAACAAGAACTACAGTGTCCAAAATGACAGCCTGGTGTGTCACTGGAATCCAGCAGTCTCCAAGAAAAAGAAGATGGAAAGTAGCCAGGGATCTGTCCAACAGGTAAGGAGGTGAACCTTGAGCAGGATGAGACCTCCTAGATACAGAGCCATTCAGTAAGGGCTAAGAAATGGGGCCCTGGCATCTTAGTCCTGCAAGTACAGGGCTCTGCTGTGAGCAAATGCAAGCTCTAATGTGTGTTCCTCTGTGCCAACAGAGTAGTGCAGGTGCTATGGGAGCAGCACCTGCTGAGGAGAGCCCTGCAATGCCCTGGGATGAGAAGAGCTCTACCAGCCACAGTCAAAGGAGTTTCAGACCAGCCTGGACCTCTGAGAGTACCACCCACAGCATGAGCAAGGAGCAGAGGAATGGTTTTCACCAAAGCTCCCACCAGAGCCTCCAGAACCTCACTGCATTGGGCTCACCTGCTCTGGGGGAAGGTGTCAAAGGTGCCAGTTTAGAACCCAGGGCACAGCCTGGAGACCATGGTATTAAAGCAATGCAGGAAAGTGAGTTTCTCCCAGGTTTTGTAGATGAGATGTGACAGGATAAGAGATTATTGGACTGCCCCAGGCACACAATTTCTTTTAAATAGAGTTCTCCTTTTGTTCTTAGCCACAATTCACATTTTTCACTAGGAAGTTTATTTGGGAACCTGGAACACCATGAGAAGTCTAGAAAGATGTCTCTAAACCAGGAGAGGCTGCAAAAGTACAGGTGGAGATCTATCAGGAGCACAAGTGGTAGGTAAAAGATGTACAGCTATGTGGCTCCTTTCACTCCAGTAAAGCTATTCTAGATTTCCATTTGTAGCTGACAGAGAATCTAGCCACCCAAGGCCAGACATAGTGAGAGCACTTTCAGAACCTGAGCCAGTTTATTTCAAGTTAGCTCATACTTCTCTCCTGTAAACTGTTCCCTTCAAGGCATATGTAACTGCAGATAGTAGGGGAGTGAGTAGAGAGAGCCTGATGCGAGAGAGGGGAGGCTAATAACTTCTTTTGATCATTGTTTCAGAGATATGAAGTAGGACCAATATTAAATTACTTCTGTTAACTCTCTGCAGCACTCTGTTTTCTAGCTCTTCTCCACTACAGAGGAATCCCCCCGCCATACCTGTATTTTCTTCCTTTATCCAGTCACCAAGAGGGTTGGTGGGGAGACAAAGATGAAGTCTAGCTGTAGGGAAGGCAATAGAAGGACAAGCTGCTTCTCCCATCAGACTGTAATTTGCTTTCCTTGCTGGAACAAGAGCCTCTGCAGTGATGATCAGGGCATAGTGAACTCCTCTCTATGGATGACCTGGAGAAACCAAAGCAAACTCAACTACCTTCTGATACTGACACTTAGTAACTCTACATGAAGTTCAATTCACTGTCTATGGGCTGCACATATTGGTTGTCATTAACCCTATCCTGCCAGCTGCTTTCTTTGAACAACTGCAGAGTGAGGGAACCCCTCTGACGGGAACAGAGGTAAAACCAGGCTGATGCCCAGCACTAATGCTGAAAGGCTGGAATCCTTTCCTCTGGTTCCTGTCAGCACTCAGCAAGTGGGATCAAATGTAGGGGGAAAACCCCACAAACCAGGAAAGGGGGGACAGAGAGATGCTATTGAAGAGCCATGAGGTTCAAGTCAGTGAAGGAAGATGCCTGAGGTGCACACTTGCCCCCAGAAGCAGGCATGAAAGGATCAGAGTGGGCAGAGGGACAGGTGGGTGCCACAGGGCAGCTCAGAGCCACCCAAGCCCCATGTGGTCTCTGATTGTTATGAAAATCCTGGGGCCAGATCAGAGGCAAATGATTTGCATGGAAAATGGAGCCTGTTCTGATCTTCATCTCTTCAGAGGCTTCAGTGGGGATTTTGAATTTAGAAAATAGGAGAAAATGGCCCTGTGTGCTTGATGCTAGACAGCAATTAGTGTTCATTACCAAAAGATGCTTTGGTTCAGCTCTGACAGCCCCTCTCCACAGAGGCAGGAGGAAGTGATGAGCTGCTTTCTATGCATATTGCTGATGCTTTGATACAGTGCCTTGGCTTCCAAAGTTTTTGGGGTTGTCTATGCCTACCATACAGCAAGCCCTGGAGTGGCTGAAGGCTGAGGCTGTACCAGGCTGGCTGGCCTATGTCTGAGATTGACTTTGGGTAAGATTAAATATTTTGTGGACAAAGTATTGTTTGTTACAGAGATATACCTTTGATGAGACAATCCAGCAGGGATAAAACCAGTTTCCATTCTGGAGTTTGGCAAACAAAGTCAGTTTCTCCACAGCCTTCCCTGAGCATCACTGAAAGGTTACAGCTCATTTCCACCAAGATCATAGGGATTGTTTCAGCCATGCTGCAGCAGTCACACTGCCGAGTTACATGGCAAGCAGAAGCTGGAAAATAAGCTGTCCTGGATCTCTCAGCAGACCTAGAAACAAGAATCTCTGCATCCTACTTCAATCAGCCTGCTCAACGTCTGAACTCTCAGAGGGCCAGAGCAGGGCAATGCAATAACCAGCGTTTTCTCAGACTGAACAGCAGGTGTCATTACAGACCTGCCTCAGCAATGGGGCATTCACAGGCCTTCAGGCATCCTTTTGGGCTGCTAAGAGAAGACTGGATTCTAATCCCACGCACACTTTGTCACAAGCAGTGAAAGAAGAAGAAGGGAGCGTCACTGAGTTGCCACAACATTTTCGTCTTGAGATGGAGATGGACAGAGAAGCTAGAAGAGCAAAAGAAGTCTTTTAAGAGAAGGCATTAAATGGGAACATGCCCTTGAAACCAGAGAGCAGGCAAAAAGGGAGGCAGATGAATAAGATGCAATAGAAGAAAGCACAGATCTTGCAATATTTGCCAGCTTCTAGCAGGTCCTGATTCCCAAACCCACTCTGGCAATGACAGTTCCCTTCTCTCACATATTCCAGGACAGTTTGGATGATCCCCGCCAGGCAGGGAGGTTGGAACTGGATAATCTTTAAGGTCCCTTCCAACTCTGACAATTCTATGATCTCTATGGCCCAGATGCAGAAATGGAAGCCAGAAAGCCAAGGCTGAGCACTTGAATCAGCTAACAACTTGTTCAATAACCTCCAGTAACCTGTGGGCTCTGCATTGCTTTTCAGGGTGTTCAGAAGTTTGTTAGTAAAGACATGTGAAAATGAGAGGAATCTGGAAAGAAACAGTTCATCTAAATTAATCAGTTGGAGAAAGTTCTTGCCAGTGACATTTGCAAGATCCTGGATGACACTGCTGGAGAAAGAGAGCAAAAACCATCCCAGGCTATGCAGTGGCTGGGGTAATTAAGGTGCTCACCCAGAATGGAGAAGTCCTGGCCCCCAAGTGCCTTCTGTCCTTCCACTAACATGCTGGTGTACTCCCAGTTCATTGACTTCTAGGCCAGTGCTCATTTAGTTAGGCCCCAAAAAGGAAGGATGGTGACTAGAGCAATTGTCCCAGGCAAACCAGAGAGGACCTGAGTCAAGCCCATTCACTATACCTCTAAATGTCATACTGGCTGCAGCCAGGCCAGAAAACAAAAAGTTCTTTCTACTGCAAAGTCCTTGAAATAGAAAACAACTCATCCAGCTCAGACCAGACCCATACATCTTTGTGATGTGGAATCACCTGAGTTCCTGCCTCTCTGGAACACTCCTGCCCTTGCTCAGCTCAGTACAGGTCTATCAGTGACAGCAGCTTCCTCACTGCACCGCTCAGTATTTCTTACTGCCCAAATTTAGGCTGACAGAGGCCTTAGCTGTGCATCATCAGGACCAGAGATTTTGTTTTTAAACTCTCAAGAACATGCACAAGGCAGGAGAGAGTCAGAGTCTATTTCAGGAAGGTGTTTGTGGCAGTCAGGCTAAAATTAGACCATTTGTTCCTAAAAAGACCGTGTAGAGGGACAAGGATTTGGCAAGAGGCTCTTCAGTCGGGAATGTGACACAGGAAGTGCCTACATGGCTGCTGGCAGTGATGTCACCTGCCTGCCCGAGGCTGCTGTGCCCTGGGGTCCTGGGAAGCTCCGGGAGAGCACTGGAACTTGTTCAAGCCACTCTGTATCTGCGGGCGGCTGAGAGCAGGGCAGGGAGCGAGGCCGGAGTGGCGACAGGCTCCGCCGCTTCGCGCTCCCAGATAAGGGAATCCGCGGCCGCCACACGGAGCTGTTATCCCTGCACTATTTGTGATGGGCTCTTCAGAGAGGTATCAGTCTCCTCTTCCTGTCATGCTCCCCACCTCCTCTTGCTGCTCCAGGAATTCCTGCCTTCTGAACCTTCTGCCTTCCACACATGGCTCCCCGACACTTGGGCTGAGCAGCCTCAGGCTGGCAGCATCACTAGGGAACAAGTCAGTGGGCACTGGGCCTAGAAGCTCAGCCTCGAGGGTGTCCTGGTTTGGGTCGGGACAGGACATTCCCTTGTCTCAATGAAGGTATTTACTTTGCAGCTGAGTTAAGGGGTACCAAATCAAGCTCTCAGACCTCTCAAAAGTAGGGATCTGCTCTGAGGTTTTCAGTACAGCAGTATAATGATTAGAGATGTGCAAACGTTAGCTCTGAAAGCCACAACAGCATTACAGTCAGGAGGTATAGAAGTTTTAAGTGCAGCCTCCCTCTTCCAGTAGAAACTTTCTGGACATCAGGCAATGACTGAGTATCTGCAGAAGCTCTCATTCATTTCTTGCCTCTAGGATTGCAAAGCTGCATTGACAGTAACTCAATCTCACAACACCCACTTGAGACAGGGGAGCATCAAACACACTTTGTGCAGGGGAAAACAGAGACAAATAATAGCTTAGACTGCAGACAAGATCATGAAAGCAATGCACATTTCCACTCCTCAGAGCAATACTTTAATCACTGGCCCATCCTGCCCCCCATACAACTGCAGAAAAAAAGACCTAAAAGCAGCTAAGCCTTAGTCTAAATCATCCTGCTCATAACACTTGACACAGGAAAGCAAGGAGAGAGAAGTACAGAGAGAGACAGACATGTGCCTAGCAACTGGGAGAGCAGATTATTTACAAAACCAGCAGCAAGACAGCATGAGATCTGTCTGCAAGCCAGTTCTGTTGGACTTCAATGAAGGTCTCCTGTGCTGTGGGCAAAATGAGACTGACGTGACCCAGCCCAGTGGTTTGCCTTGGCTCTGATTTCAGTGATAAGCCCCATGGCTGTTGGAACCTTGGCCCAAAAGAAGCCCTCAGCTTTGTAACCCACTGAGCAAGACCTCAGAGAGAATTTACCTTATAAATCTGCCCTTTTTTCTTTTATTTTTTTACCCTGACTAATCCCTTTCTGGTTTACATCAGTTCCAAAACAGTTGAAATTCTTCAGTTTATGAACCAATACATATAATGATTTATTTTGCAAAAGCCACTACATTTTGTAGACAATACAGTCTGCTGCTTTTCTCCTAGGACTACCTTTCTTCCCTTCCACTTCCCCAAAACAGCCACTGCCATTTAGGTAGATAGATACATACACACACAGAGAGATGTATATCTTTCCTTACAGCTAGTTTTGATGTGTCTGGAGGGAATTATTGTTCTAGTTGTGGAAAGAGATGGGGACCCAGAATTCATTTTAAGCCTCCTAGAGTTAAAGAAAGGTCAGATTTGGAGCAATCCAGCTGTTCAGGCCCATATCCCCTTTACTCTTTATTGTCTACAGACAGCTCTGATTTATTAGCATGTCATCTACTAGATCTGCACCCTAGTTCACCTCTACCTCTCACAAGACATCTCTCTGCACTGAAATACCATCATGTGTTAAAGTGTGAACAATCTCTTGGTCCTATTACACTTGTCAGGTGCATCTGACCTATCTAGGCTGAAGAATGTTGCTGTTATCATATCCCTTCTCTCCTCCATTCATTCTTGCCATGGCCAATAGCTTAGGCCTTCTTGGTCATTTCCTGATGGGCTCTGGCCTGAGATATGATGTCATGGCTCACAATGGTCTTCACACTTCAACACTAGGCAAAAAAATGTGGTGTTATCCTCAGGGAGGTGACATGGTAAAACAAATCCTCTTGGTCAAACAATGCAGAAGTTATGAGAAGAATCTCCAGTGGACAAGGGAGGCTGAAAGCATTCTCTGCCTCTGAAGTTTTGTCACATCTACCAGCTGCCAATCCTAGCATGTTGGTTTTAACTAAATACAGTTAAGGATTTACAGCACAGACATACTCACAAGATGGCTTTTTCAAACATGAGTTTTAGTGCTCAAATGAAGACCCATTGGCTTGTTCCATACTTCTGAAAACACTGAAGCACTATTATGTCCTGTCAAAGGATGAGCAGTGTGTCCAACCCAGATCCTGTGGCTGTATTCCTGCCCTACCTGTGCATTATTGTGGACTGTTGCAGAGCTTTCCCATCCAGCTTTCAAAGAGCAGGCAGAGATCAGTCTCAGTGAAGACAGTAAGTGGCTACACAGAGAAATTGCTCCCAGATCATGGATCAAAATTACTCCTGGACATCCTACTGCAGTGGGTCCTGACTTATAGCTACTCCACCTATTTCTCTACTGTCCAGAGAGCAATAGCTAGACAGAACATCCCCAGGGAAAGAGCAGAGACCAAAATTCAGGCTGACAACCCTCAGTGACAAATCTACTCCAAGCCACAGTATTTTCTCTAGCCACCTCAATGTCACCTCAAGGGCACATGGAGGAACACAGCCCCTGGGGACTAGAGGCAAAGGCACAGGGCTTGACATCCTGGTGCTGAGGCAAGTGACTAGTGGGAAAGGCAGGACCATGGGGTGCCTAATGTGACAGGAGAGGTGTGAATGTGGCACTGACAGTGGAGTTTATCTCAAGCATGAACACAGGCTCCAGCCCTGTAGCCTGAGCACCTTATCATTCCTATGTGCAAAGCTGCTCACCCATCTCACTGTGCTGACAGCTGAAATAGCCTGGCCCTCGGGCCCGTGGCCATGCCAGCCTCCACCACAAGAAGATGGAGCTATTTCTAGAAGCTTGGCAAACACACTGAGTATTTTCTGGGAAGACAAAGAAGGGCTGTCAAATGAAGAACAGTGGCTGATAAGAGTCACCACAGCTACACTGAGTTACTAAGAAAGTGCAGCTTAGCTCAGCTCTGGATGAGACTGCATTCCTCCCACTGCAGCTCACCCACCTGAGGCAGGAAGAAGCTCTCTTTCCCTTTACACATAGCCTAATGGGCATCCATTGTGGCCTTCCAGGATGGTCTCCCTGGCATAACCAACTCAACCATCAATGCTGTGAGGTGAAGAATTTGTGAGCAACCCTGGGGACCTGCAAGTATCCACTTCTGGCTGAACTGATGAGAAGAATCGATGAAGAGGACTGCAGATGTTAGCAGAGGAAGAGTAACACACACTTGAATTCTTGGCCAGACAAAAATCATTACAGTTTACCTCCCTGTTCTCAAAAAGCATGGAGCTACCTACTCAACCCTCCAGTCAAGGAAGGTCCAGAGGTCTGAGATGTGTTAAAACTAATGGACAACTGGGATCCTGCTCTGGGAATACAAACTGGAGGTTATGCACAGTGCCACTCTCTCACAGGCTGAAGAAAATCTCCATGTGCTAGTGGAGGACAGGCTTTATGTAATGGCTACATTTTTAGCTAGTCAAGCTATTCTTAGGTTCATCACCAGTCCATTAGGGGAGGCAGAGGGGAAGTAAACAACCACAGTAACTTCTAGGACAGGTGCCATTTCATTCCTGTAGCTGTTTCACCATTTCTAGAAGTGGCTTCTCCTTCTGAAAGCTCTCCACTGACACATGGCATGCAGCAATAAATAGCACAATGGGATGGTGTGACCTCTTGCCCCTTTATTTGGCTTCTTGGCTGGCAAACCTTCTAGATCAATGGGCACTGTTGACACTGCTCTGAGCTGTTCCAGGATGCACTAGGTTGCAAAGATAAACCTGGAAAAATGTTAGCCTAGACAAAATGCTTCAGAAATGTCCTCCCCACTCCCATCTCTTCTTACAGAAACTTACAGTCTGCAGAATCCATTATGAGAGGCCAGATGGACACATCTAGAGTCTTAACCACCCACCAGAACAGCTGCTAGTCTGCTGTGCACACAAGCTTTTAAATGTCACACACACAAAGAATCACAGAATCATTCAGGCTGGAACAGACCTCCAAGATCATCAAGTCCAACTGTCAGCCTACCACCACCATAGCACTAAGCCATGTCCCTAAGCACCATATCTGCACCATGTACCTTCTCCAGACATAACCACTCAGACACACCTTCCTGGCCACTAGAGTCTAAGGCTTGTGGAAGAGCCCTCAGCCCTTCCCCTACTGTGTGCACCATGTTCTTGAATCAGAGACCGAAGTGGTCATTGTAGCTAAACCTCTCCCAGTGTCTGATCTGTTTTCCTTCTGTGTAACCAGAACTTGTTCTACCCGAGCTTGGAGGCACATTCTCTGCTCACCAGGAGAGGTCACCACACACCTCATGAATGACAAAGGCAACCCCAGCAGAGAGGCTAGGTGAGATCCCACAGAACCACCTTCTGCTTTTGCTGGGGAAATCTCCCTCTGCTCAGAACAACTGGAGATATGGCATCTCCATGTTGCTCAGGACTGGTTCTCTTTCTTCCTCCTGTCAGAGGTTATGAGCTGCAGACTAAAGCAGCAGCCTTTCTGCTTTCAGCTGCATATGAGCTAGATGCTTTTCTATGCAAAGAATTTTATGACCTGAGGCCTGACCTAGCTCCCACTGCAAGCTCCCAATCTTTCTCTAACAGGGAAATACTATGTAGAGCAGCTAGACCTCAGTTCAAATACCAAATGGATCTAAGACAGAACAGAGAACGAAAGACTTGGATTTTGAATAAGACAAGATCAGCCTAAGTATTTCTGAGGACCAACTTAAAGACTGAGGGGAAGCAAAAGTGGCTGAAGCCCTGCATGATTTAAAACCACCCACAGCTACTCCTGTCTTGCAAATACCAGCAGCTTGCCTGCAGAGACATTCCCACCTTTCCAAAACAACTGGGCAGCAAGATGCTGTTCATCTTGCTAGAGATGAAGCTTAGCCAAAACCCTTGTTTCAGGTGTGGGCTTATGGACTCTGAGCACTTTAAGCCTCTGCCTCTCACCAGGCACCGATCAGAAGTCTTGTGCCATTGTTGTGAACACCTCAGCTTGTTTCCTATTTGTTTCAGCCACTTGACTAGCAGTGAACACAGTCTCCAGCCACTTCATCCCCTCCCTCACTGCTGCTTCCCTGCTGGGCTTCATTAGAGTCAGCAGATATGATAAATGTGCCTGGCAAACCTAATATTGAAGTTTTGCCATCAAACCCCACTGCTCCAGAACCACCTTCAATAGGCTGTCACAGACACCAAGACATCAGAGTTCCTCCCACTACAGCCCCAGCCACCCCAGGTAGGGACCAAATTCTCCTCTGGATTGTACTGGTGCAGACCCAGTGGATACATGCCAGCTTTACAGCAGGTAAGTGAGCTCAGCAGCCTCTGTGCCATTGCTGGAGGGAGAACTGCTGCTGCAGAACCCCCCTGCACCTCCTCCCGCAATGGGACCTTGCTGTCAGCACACAACCTCCAGTGAAGGTCAGAAGAGCAAGCAGGGCATCTGCAGCTGGGTAATTACCAGCCAAGCCTGGCCTCCTGATGATGCTGTGCACTGACCCCTGCCTCAGCTCAGCCACTAGACCACTCAGAAGAAGGCAAGGGAGGAGGAAAACCAGGCAAACACTTGGCTACCACAGCTAAATGTTAATGTCTCCTAATGAGGGGCCCCTGGTGCCAGCTTCCACCAAGGACTTGGTGATCCCACCTTGCTACAAACACATCACTGCCCTTTCAGCCAGCTGCAGGGAGCCAGGAAATGCTGGCCTGAGCAACTGGGAAGGAGAGGGAGGCTGAAAAGGATCACTGAGCTAGGAAGGAGGAGGATAATGAGTTACTGCAGCAGTGCTCTAATGGACCTATCTAAGCATGGCACATGCTATCAGGTTCAGAGCTGGGCATCCTCACAGCAGCCTGAAGAGATGAGGCAAATACACCCCTAGATGTATGCCCTAACCCTACTCTTTAAAGAAGAAATAAGACCTCTGCTGGTACAGGAGAAATAGCTCAGTAAACTAGGAGAAGATTGACTGTTGGAGATGAGCAACTCCTGCCAATCTGCCTTTGCAAGACTTTGTCCCACCCTAAGGAGAAGATTTGCCATACAAAGGAACACTCAAATCCCTTCAGAAATGGCCATGAAACCATTTCCTGTCTCCCAAATATTTTCTCCTGTCCTCAGGGGTTCCTCACCTCTTAAAGGCTGCAGTTTCCTGTTGAAGTCTCTGTGTGAACTGCACCATCCCAATGGCAACTTCTTGAAAATGCTGTGAGTATCCAGACACACCCTGAGCCCTGAGAAGGTCCAGAGTGTAAAGCAGAGACTTTTGCTGGATGACTTTCTGTTTCTCACTAACTGCTTCACTGCACTACATCTGATTTGAAGCCAGCTGGTGACTAGATGGACTGAAGCTGTCCTCATTGTCTAGGTTATGCAGCACCCTGTGAAATGCAGTCCCACTGAGAGTCATTGCCTTGGGAGATGGAACATGCTTTTGTCCTGCTTGTGGCCACCACCCAGCTGCAATGCATTAGGATGAGAGGCAATGACATGACTTGCAACAAGGAAAATTCCAACTAAATATTAGGAAATCAGTGTTTCTTCAGGATTTTCAAAGCTTAGCTTAACAAAGCTCTGAGAATTTGATCTAAGTTGGCTCTGCTTTCAGCACAAGATTGCATCATAGGCCTCTGGATGTCCTTCACAACCTTAACTGTTCTGGTTTTACCAACAGAATCTTAGAGGAGGACTCTGCTAGGTTATATATTCCCAACAATTCCCAAAGAGACAATCAGAAGTCCCCCAAAACAAGTTCAGACATCTTGAGGTCAGAAGATTTCTTACCCATGCATATGCAGACTTCTGAGAAGCCAATCAAACCAACCAACCAAGCTTAGGTTTTTCCAGAGAAGAGGTGAGCCCCAAACTGCCCTAAATTCCTCCTCCTGTCTTGTACCCTGCAAAGTACACCCCCCCAACCTCTGAAATGATGACTTCATCTTCTACTAAGGTTCAGATCAAATGTGATTTTATTCAACATCAACAACAAAGAATCCCAACAAGGTCATAATAGCAGAGCTCCTCCTCTGTCAGAGAGGATGTTCATATGCTGCCTCCTTACAACAGCCATTTCTAGAGACTCAGAACAATTATGTCTTAAACCAATCTGCAGATGAAAACACCCTGAAAGCACATCACAGAATTATTTTTGCCAAGCTTTCAACACCAGCAAGACTCCTAACCTCAAAGATCAGATGAAAAGTACCAGCTGGCCCTTCACTTGCATTCCCTCCACACAGATCCAGCTTAGTGGCCTTCAACTTTCTGTGTGCCATGTGTGCAGAAATGCCATGGACTATCAAGATGTATTTTTGGGGCTAAATTGCCATTCTCCAGTGGGGCCAAATTTCAAGGCCCTACAAAACAATCAAGAGATTTTATTGCTGCTCTTCCTCACTGTCCCCAAAACAGAAAAAGGGGCATTTCTTGATGTGGAACCTATTAAAAAGCTCATTAGAACAGATGGGGGGGGTTGGAGGATCTGTTATCTATACACATCTGCACCAGGGCACCCACATATCTCCCAGGTGCTTTGACACTAGAGGGAGGTCTGGCCAACAGCAGTGACTTAAACACCTTCAAGACCCTGGCTAAGAACTGATTCTATTTCTTCTGCTCCCCCCAACATTTCTCAGAAGTCATTTTGTCTGAAGTTGGTGCTTCCATTAATTAAAAAATAAACAAACAGAAGCAAGAAAAAACCCAACTCACCCAAACCAACCCCAAATCCCCAAACCCCACTAATCACACATCTGATCCTGCAGCTTTTTAATGTCCCTGTAACTATCCCTGTGGCAAGATGTTGGAGCTGTGCTTCCCTTCAGCCTAATCTCAGGTTTAATACAGATTGTGTACAATCAAGTGAGAAAGAACACAGGGGGAATGTTCTAAGCTGCATTCAGGGGAAGAGAGGAATTTCTTCTTCAGCCTAAGCCATGTAGAAGCTTTCTGTGCATGTGAGCCTGGTTTCAGCCACACTCCCTGGCACTCAGAGCAATAACTAACACAACTTGTCATGTTTTTAGGACTTGGATTTCCTTTCTTCTCCAAATCAGACTCTGTCTCATGATGCCATGTTATGATGTCAGGTAATAACAATTAGCTCTTACACAGCATGTTCCAGGAGGCTCCTGTCCCTCCAGTTTGGTTCTTCATGGTGACAAAGGAGCCAGCTGACTGTGCACTGGACACAACTGCCTTTCTCTCTCACCTTACACTTCTCTCACTATGATTTTCCTCTGGATGGAGAGGAAAGGCTTAGCAGTCAACACAAGGAACATTGAACTAAGCAAACTGACAGACACAAGTGGCACCAAGACAGCAGGCTGCAGAGACCTTCAGGTTCACAGCAACAGAATGATGCTGCACTGCCTGAGTGTAAAATGCTCCTTTTATTCACCATCAGAAAAGAGAACTATTTCCTCCCTCCTCCTCCTCCTCCTGGGAGGATGAAAACAGATCAGAACCTCAAACCAATCCTTGCACTGGCAGGAACTCAAAAGGTATTCTTGGGAGGGGTTGGAGGAAGGTATAAAGGCTGGTAGCTGGAGACACAGAGCAACACTGAACTGGAGAGACTCCAGGGGAGGAGGAATTAGAGGCACCAGAACATGAAGATGAACCTGAAACTTCTTTTCTGTCCTGGATTCCTTCTGCTGCTTACTTTTAGTCAAAACCAAGGAAGGGCCAGGCCCATTTCCATCTTAGAGGTAAGTGATGGGCTGCTTAACAGAACAGAAGGAAGCTGATGCTTCTTTAGGACTTGGAGACTTCAGAGTACCTCCATTTCTTCCAACCTCAGCTAAAGCAGCAGGAGACACTCAAAGAGATCAAGCCAGCAGGAACCTGAGGTGGGCAGACACAGTTACTAAATAGAGAAAAACTAAAGCAATCAATTACTGGGCTTAAATTTCTGATCCCATCAAGCAATTGAAAGGAAAATATTTTTTTTTCTCCTCTGGGGTCAATTTGGGGACTGCAGATTTAGGGTCACCTTGTGACTGAGTGATGCAATCAACTTTGGGAGTAAAAGGAACTATTCTGGAAAGACAGATCTAGAGCCCTAGAGCAGTCACCTGCTCCCTGAATCCCTTGGGTTAAGCTGAAAAAGGAATTCACGTGTTGGACTTGCATGATCTCCTCCTCAGCTCAGCAGTGCAATAATGCAGTACCTGCTTGCAAGTCCCACAGGCAGAACAAGAGGAAGGGAAAGTATGTGTGTGTGTCTGTGTCTGTGTGTATTTGTGTGCAGAGGAATTCCAAGTCATTAAGAAAACACATTTCAGCTCCCTGCCTAGGGATGTGGCATTCCCAAATAGGAAGTAAACTCCTAATCTGTATAGAAATACATACTCCCTCTAGCCTCCATTTCAGCACATCTCCTGCCATTGCATCACTTCTTTACTATTCCAAAGTATCAACCATTTTTCCCCATGTTCCTTATTCATTCTTACCTTGCCCTTCACAATTTGCCCCATCCAGCAGATCCTCAGCTCCAGGAAAGACTGAACTGCCAGGTTGTCAGCTCAGAACTCTAGAATATGGCAACAGCATAGAGCCTTAGAGCATTCTGAGAGATTGTGTTAGCTCAGAGCAGCTTGGTGAGCCAGAAGAAACTAAAGATAACCATCACCAGCTTCAGAAACCACTTCAGCACTTAGCCCTGAGCATGGCTTACATGGAAACAATGACAGAGTCCCCAGAACCCTCCTTTTCCTCCTCTCCTCTCTCTCCATCCTCTACCCTTCCCTTTTTTCAGAGCCTGTCCAAACTGTTAGATGAAGACCTAGAGCATCCCCTGGCCTCAGAAGAGAGGGCCCATGAAGATGACATGATCCCAACAGATGCCTTTGGGCAAGATGCTGAACTGCAGTGGAGCCAGAACCCCAGGGAGCAGCCTGAGAGCATGGCCACGGGTGACAGTGCTGTCCAGAGGTTCCTCATGGACCTCCTGACCTTAGCCAGGAGATACAGGGGCAGAAGCAAAAAGGGCCTCTCCAGGAGCTGTTTTGGTGTCAAGCTGGACAGGATTGGGTCACTGAGTGGACTGGGATGCTAACTGCTGACTGTGGTAAGAGAAAGCCAGGGGCAGGGGCAGGTTGTTTGTGTGTTCATGTCTAACTTGTGTCAGCATGCAGAAGAGCAGATTTAATTCAGCCTTAGTGAAATGGTGCCTCAAAAGGATCCTTTATCCTCCTGCTGCAAACACAGTTCACTCATTGTACCCTCCCCAGAATTCACTGTCACCAGATGTGTACTGGAAACCTGGGAATGCCACCTCTCAGCTTACTTGAGTTCCCTCCTCTCTCCAAGTCAGCTGCATGCATTTCATCTTGTCACAGAAGCCAGACCAGAGAGGTTCTCCCCAGCTCCCCAGGGATGCTTATGTCAGTCCAAAGAAACTCAGAGCAGAACAGTGGAGCTGAACCTGGCTCTAGAAGAGTAAGAAATCAGTTCATTTCCATGGGTGAAATCCTGCCCACTTCTCATTCTCTTACTTTTCCCTCTGCTCTCTTGACAGGACTGACTGTGAGGTTTCAAAGGACCTGTTGCCTTTCAGGGAGATATTCAGCCCTTGCTCACATCAGCTTCACCAGTCCATGATGTACTCAGCAAATTACACCCTGCCTCTCCCCTGAATTATTTGGCCAACAGGACACACCACTGCTGTACTGCCTCCTTGTGTGAACACCCACCTGAAATGTCAGTACTAAAGCCATTTGTACTCTTTGGGTATTAAGTGTGTAACTAAGCAGGTCTCATTATGGCACAGATAATAAACTGCTTTCCATCATTTGGTGAATTGACTTCAAACCTTTGCTGGGATTCTTCTCATGCTTCCTGCCTGAAACTGAAGGAGTGCCCCAGTTTGCAGGGAGAC
This sequence comes from Galbula dea, assembly GCA_013399015.1. Lineage (NCBI taxonomy): Eukaryota > Metazoa > Chordata > Aves > Piciformes > Galbulidae > Galbula > Galbula dea. The sequence goes on along the minus strand of VWZX01006832.1, from coordinate 432,334 downwards.
ACAAGCCACTAGAATTCAGAGGCATTTCAAGAGGGCTGCTTTCTGGTAAAAAAAAAGGACTTTTTAGCTGCTCTTCATAAATACATTTAAAAAGAAAAAGAAAGACTCCCAACTAAACAAGCCCTTCTTTTACCAGAAGAACCTTTCTGAACTTCCCATCAATGCTACCATCTAAACATAAATGTAACAGGAACAAGACTGCCACAGCCATCTTCTCAAGAGAGTCATCAGCAACTAGGACACAAAGCCCCAAGCCCCCTGCACATACAAGAGCAAACAGATTCCTGATTCATTATTCTAACCTAACACACCTTCCTACAGTCAGGAAGAGATCTTCACTTCTTTTCCCCAATACACAACTTACCTATGCTCAGAAGCAGCAGACATGCTACCTATGGGAACCTGACAGGAGGTATCCACCTTTCTAACTAGAGCCCCTCTTCAGCTATGCTAACTCTGGGGTTGGCCCAAGTGCAAGCTACATGGTGGTAAGTTTAATTCACACAGCCCATGGACATTATGGTGTCCAGCAATGAGGAGCTTGTTATCTTGTGGCAGTTGGGAATGCTACAGTTCATGGGAAAGTTACCAGCTCCTTCCTAATAATGCTGGGTTTGACAGCTTGCTCCCAGCTCTCAGGAAGCCCAGGAGCAGGTGAATTGTCCTAGACATAAAAGCCTCCTGATGTTGAAATTCCACTGAAAATCCAAGGAAGGGTTAAGTGCTACTGAAGTTTGTTTCCTGAACATCCTCAGCCTCTTTCCAAACTCAGCTACACTAACCTGAACTCTGGGTCACTGAAATTATTTGCAGACAAAATAACAGAGGTCAGAAGAGGTTGAAGCCTGAGCTGTGAGCACTTGGGAACAGAATCCTATGGAAGATGAGTAAGAAACAGAGAGGAGTTCCAATTGCACAGAGCCTGAGCTGGTAATGTGCCATCCTATCACCTGGCATTTTGCATGAACATTTTAAAAAGCCACTTATCAGAAAGCAAGAACACTTTATTGCACATAAAAGGCTCCCTAATTAGATCCCTAGGACTGGAGCCAGGTGTGCTTGTACTTTAGGTAATTTGCTGAGATCTATTAGCATTTAAATAATCAAAGCTAACCTTTGAAGTGAGCATGTCAGTCAGATGGGGAAAGCTCATCTCTAGTTGTGTCATTTCCATCTCCACTAAGCTGCAGTGCATGAATTTATAGACTAGGATTATAGGAGCTGCTGAGGAGAAAAGCTGCAATAAGACTGTTCCTCCACAGAAAGAAACATGCAGATATCTTTCTCAAATATGTCTGCTTTTGGGGTACCTGTTTAGAAGTGATGTTAGGCAGCAATCAAGAGGTGGTCTCATCCAAGAGCCAAATCTGCCTAGTTTATTATCAGAGAGCTAAACTGTGTTTATTTCCCCAGGTCATCACACAGATCCTACACAGTCTCCCTGCTTCATCCCCTTCCTGTCTGTCATTACTAGACACAAAATAGAGGACAATGCAAATCACAGAATATCCTGAGTTAGAAGGGACCCACAAGGATCAAGTCCAACTCCTGCCTATGCACTGGACAACCCCAAAGTCACCCCATGTGTCTAAGAGCACTGTCCAAGTGCTTCTGGAGTTCCATGAGAGTTGGTGCCATGACTGCACCCCTGGGAAACCTGTTCCAGTGCTCCAGCACTCTCTGGGTGAAGAACCTTTTCCTAATATCTAACCTGACCCTCCCCTGGCACAGCTTCATGCCATCCCCTTGGGTCCTGTAAGCTGGTCACCAGAGAGAAGAGATCAACTCCTGGCCCTCCTTCCTCTCTCAGCTTAGCTGTCTGCTCTTATTCCATATCAACACAACGCTCCCACCTGATGCCAGCTTCCTTCCTTCATGTACTGCACCTTCAAAACACAGCCCTCATTTCTCTGCCACACTCTTCTCTGCTCTGATGCATGAAACAAAACCACTCACCAGCTGTGCAGCTGCTGGAGGCAGAGATCATTGTCCCACACCAGCTGATATTGCTACTTGCCTTCAAATCTAAGATAAATTATGTCAGCTACAGGTAGATTTTGGGAACAGAAGGACAAGAAAATGTAAAAACTTAATGCATGTTGTTGCTTGTTTATAGAGCATGTAGGACTGATATGTCCAGAAGAGCTTGGTTCAGAACCCTCAGAACTCAGAGGAAAGGCTTTGCTGAGCTTTAGGACAACCTCTGGATTAAGGACCCCAGCAGAAATCACTGCAGATCAAGTGAAATCAGAGAGATTTATGAGTGTACTGGCTAAGAAAAGCAGGAGGGCATAAGGCAGACACTTAGTGTAATTGCTTTAGTATTACCCAGGTGATGATGGAAAGGACCTTGTCTGCTGCTCTGCCCAGGGTCCTGCCTTCCATTCTGTAAGGATCTAATAGGGAAATCTTGGTTTGCACCCCAGGACCAGTGGAAATTGTACTCATTTATAGCTGAATTTCACCACTCACACAGGAGAGATGCTCAAAGTTTTACCAAAAGTTAATAAGAAACTGCTGTAAAGCTCTGAGGCAGAAGAAGAGAAAGTTTAATACAAACAGGTTGCCTGTTAGAGTCACCAAATTGGTAATTCAAAGACTGCTCCAGCAGCTGAGCTCCCTCCGGACGGAGAGAAAGTGAGGATATAAAGGAGACGCATCCTTGGGCAAGGCGGCGAGGGACGCGGTGCCGGGGTGGGNTGCGATCCCTGCGGGTCCCAGCGGGTCCCAATGGGTCCCGGGCGGAGCTGCGGACCCTCCGGGGACGGGCCGGGTAGGGCAGGAGAGGGGCACACTGTCCACCGCCACCGCCTTCGCTCCTCCCCTCTCCAGGACCTCCTGGAGGCGCTGGGGCAGCTCCAGGAGGAGGAATGGGAACCGTGGCTGGAAGACGAGCCGGTGGCCGGGGCTGGGGCCGGCGGCTCCGAGCGGGAGCTGCCAGGGGCGGAGGGTGTCCCAGATGGTGCCCCGTTTCCTGCGGCCAGCCCTGCCCCGCCAGCGGAGGGGCAGAGCCGCTGGAGGAACCTCCTCTCCTCCGACAGACGGAGCCACTTCTCCGGCTGCTTCGGGACCAGGCTGGAGAGGATCGGCGCGCAGAAGGGGCTGGGATGCAACAGATCCAAAGCCCGCAGCTCCCCGCTGCTACCTGCCGCTGTCCCCGGCTGAACACCGCGGAGCGGCTGCCCTAGCAGGTCCCTGCCCTTCTCTCCCAGGTGTTTGGAGGAGAGGGAGAAACTGAAGTCAGGACTAGCTCCCAAGCACATCCTGAGCCTCAAGGCCGGTGTCCAGGAGCCAGCCAGCCAGGCTGTCCCCGGAGCCTCCGCGGGGTGGAGGATAGCGAAATAAACTTTTGCAGAAAGCCTGCATTGCCTTTTGTGAGTGGGGTTTTTTTGGTCACGGTGTAGCACACAGCCAGAAAAAACCCCAAATCCCCTCCAGAGCACCCCTCTGCCTTAAGGGTTCAATCCTGACCGTGGCCAAAGCATTCCATCCAGTCTGGACAAGCCTTTGCCAAAGGGTCACAGCAGGAGGAAGGATAGCGACTTCTCCTTCCAGGACAATGATCAGTGACCCTCCATGCTGCACTGGACCCTCCACCGATGCCAACCCTGGGACTGGGATGTCTCCCAAGGGCTTCACCGCTCTTGGTTGTGAATCCTCCTAGGAGGTGGGTGCTGGGCCTGGGGTTAATTCCAGGTAATGTCCTACACGCATCCCTGTCCCACACGCATCCCTATCCCACAGGCTAAGGCGCTGGTGTCGGTGCCAGGTTTGGCACGGTGGGTTGGCAGGGGTGCCCTTAGGGACAGAAGGGCTACACCGCTTAAAAATACATTTGGCAGCGGCTGAGGAACGGCCGAGGGCCGAGAGCCCTTCAGGACCCGGGACAGACGCCAGTCCCCGGAGGACCGAGAGCAGCCTCGCCGGGATCCTCCCGTCTGCCCGCAGCTCGGACTGCCCCGGCCCGGAGCACAGCCCTGCCTAGCTCCTCCGGTCCAGCTCAGCTCGCACAGCTTTTCTCCAAGCTCATGTCATTCGGCTTCAGTGAAGCCTCCTCACTCTTCAGTTCTGGACTCCCCTGTTCAAGAGAGATAAGGAACTACCGGAGACAGTCCAGCAGAGGCTGCCAAGATGCTGAGGGGACGGAAGCACCTCGGGGCGGAGGAAAGGCTGAGAGCCCTTACCCCTGAGGCCCCTACAGCTCATTTATCTGTTGTGGAATACAGAAGATGGAAAAGGAATAAAGCAGTAAAAGAAAGGAGTCCAAGTTACTGCAGTATTGTATTAGATTGTTTCACACTTAGACCAATATTTTGTTCCTCAGTTTCTTGCTGCTGGGTTTGTGCCCCAGGGGTTGCTTACAGATGTGCCCAGCTCTCGGGCAAAACAGATCAAGCAACAGAATGACTTTGCACAGCGACAGAACTAGAGAACAGCTAGTGGGGAGGAGAGGGGGAGTGAAAGGAAAGAAACAACAACAAAAAAAGACAATAACAGATCCTAGCTATCTTAAATTAGACACTCAATAATTCTGGTTTATCTTCTCACACTGTCTTAGTTTACAAAATGAAGTTAGGCTCTGGCACAAACACACACAACAGCTGCAGTAAGAGAATACTTGTAACTAATTAGTGAATTATACAGACACTGGAGTATGGAAACTTAATTAAAAAATAAGCTATCAGGATCTTGTTTCTTTCTTAACAGCACAAAACAAGAATGTGTTGGGACACAATAACAATAATAACAAAGGGCATTGCCTCCATATACTGCAAAAAGCAAGCACTGGGGAAAAAGAGAATAGTGTTCTTGCAATAAAGGGTTTCATCAAAGCACATTTTGAGTTGGGCTGACTTTGGGCTGTATAGGGAAAAGTAGCATTTAAACTTGACTTCACAACCTTGAGAATGTCCTTTCTGGTATAATTTTGGTAGCTGATCATGTGAACAGTGTGTGCACATGTTTGTACACAAACACCATGTTAAGACATTTCAGACAGGAGACATACTTTATCATTCTGTTATGATTTACAAACTGTCCTCAGGAGATTCTTTCAAGGTCTATATTCATATTAAAACTCAAACTACTACTAGAATGAGATATTCAACCTGCTTTTATATTCTTCTTGTTTCAATTTAGGACAATGAGAAACATCAGGGAAATGCAGGATTAGCAATATGCTTCACCATTCAGAACTCCCCTGCAGCTGTGTGAAACAGATTCACCTTTAGTTACACTAAACACAGAGACAATGCTGGAAGAGGAACTTACAGCAAACCTGCAATTTTGTCATTTCTTATATAAGCATAGGCAGGTTTCAGCTAATCTTGAAAACTTCAGTTCTCAAAGAAACAAATCAATACTTCTTGGTTTTAATTTATTAAAAAAACCCCTTCATTTTAACCCTTCCCAAAAGAGACAGACACAAATGCAGCCATTCTTCCTTGGGCTCAGATTCTGACACCCTTAGCCAAATAACCCCCAAATCTATCTATCTAAAGTTCTCATTGAGCAAGTTTCTTGTATGATGGTACGAGAAGCCTAATCCTGAATCTGTCCACCTCTCCTTGAAATGTTACTGATGTAGGGTCAAGCCTTCCATGGCTGTTTAAAGAAATGCCCCTGATTTCAATGTTTAGCTGGGAACAAAGGCTGCCACTTTCAGTGGTGCCGAAGCTGCTTGGCAGGGGGAGAGGGGGCTGGAGGTACTCAGTGTCCCTGCAGAGTCAGTCTAGAAATTCTCATCTGTGTTGAGGTGCAGACTGAGCTGCCTCTGTTGTGGGCAACACCCAAAGTCTCAACAGTGCTATCACCTCAGTAGCAATAGGAAAGGAGAAGCAGCCCAAACCTGGGGTTTTCAGCTCGCTCCACGGTGGTGGCTCTGCCTATGCCATATATAGAAGGGAAGTGTCCATGATCCTTTCAGTGTCCTAAAAGCAGGTTTATCTTCAGCCTTTACTCTCCACCAAATACTAATCTGAAAAGCTTATTGTTTTCCTTGTAAAAAAGTAATTTCCCTCTGTAGTTAGAGCAGTTTCAGGGTTGTTTCCCACCTCTGTAAATCTGACCATAGGGGTCTCTTGAAAGAAAATTGCTAAGAATTTCCAACTGGACTATGTAATCGCAGCTCCTGGTATCAAGAGGAGGGGGAGTGACATGAAATCACTGACTTGTGACATACATTCCTCAGCAACAGCAGCTGCTGCCTAATGACAGCTAATAAAGGGAATCTTCCCTCGACAGAGCTGCATGCCTGCAGTGGGACTGGAATGTGCCCCAGATAAATCCACTGATAACCTAGGAAGCAGAGATCACACCCCAAGAGTATAAAAGAGAAGCTTTGGAAGAGAGAGGACAGGACAAGGAAGAGAGAGACCTGAAGAGACATCTCAGAAGAAACAAGTTGAACTTCCCTATTCCAAACAAACCCAGCGCCATGGACACTAAAGGCTCATTTTCCTGTGGCTTCCTCTTGCTGCTGCTCATCCAACTTCAGTCCAGCAGAGCCAACCCTATCTACAGCCTCAGCCCTGCCAAAGAACTGGCCAGCATGGAGGTGAGGACTCTCTCCTTTTACAAGGTTACATTTTTGGGGTGCTTAGAGTGAGAGGTGGTGGCTTTGCTTTTCTTTTGCATGATGGGATAGACATCAGCGATCGCATGCTGTGGGACAAGGTCTTAGTGCTTCACAGGGGTTCAAAGAAGCTCTACAGAGCAACACCCTCCAGTGCTAGGTTCACTTGAGCTCCTGGGTAGAAGTGGGAAACAAAATTCTGATGTTGTGGGATGCCTGCTTTGGGTTTTCAGTTCTTTTTCTCTTCAAGATCTATCTTCCTGGGCAAAGTCCCAGATAGGAAGAAAATCTTCATAGTAGTTCTATAGGAACAAACTGAACACTCCAGGTGGGCTGCTGTTCCTCCCATCAAAGGGCAGGAGCAGCCAAGCAGGACAGTCATAGGGCTCCAGCTTTGTGATCTAAGAGAACTGGCTGCATGCGGATGGGAGATGAGAAAGCAAAGTGGAGCACCAAAGATCAATTTGTAGACAAGCTGCTAGAGGAGCAGTAGGATCATTTAGTGTGACTCATCCAGAAAAGCTTCTAGAGCTATGGAATTTCCAGGTGCCTATTTTAATGACTGGCAGAGAACAGCCACTGGTGCAGCACAAAATGGGCTTAAGACTCTGCCTCGCCAGATGAGGTCTGAAAGCTCAAACGTTTCCTTGGACTGGTACCAGTGACCAGCTTCTCACAGCATCAGACCCTAACAAGAAACTCCCTAAGATGATTAAGACAGTGGCAGCTAAAGCTAAAACCACTCCATGTCTCTAGGCTGTTTCCAGCAGCTAGCTGAGAAGAGTGACTTCCAAATACATTCACTGTCAAGCAAGCCATAAGGCTCACTCCTCTCCACTCCACTGCTAGAGATCTAACTCTAATCAATCCATCTAACTGTCCATCAGAGTCCTCTAACTGATTGAGCTGCCCCTGAGGAGATTATCTGATTCCTGTTACAATAAGCTTTAAAAATTCTAGAGAATGGTACCCAGGCAGAAGGCACAGAGCAGACAATCCAGCACAGAGGTATTTCCATGGAGATGCTTGTTACTTACAGGAGTAGCACTCCTGTAACTCCTGGGACAGAGATCCATGAAAACACCAAGAGCTTCTCCAAGTGCCATCCACTGAAACAGCTAGAGGGGACAAGAAATCAGGCAGGCTTAGTCAAAAAAAAGAGAGGAGAAGAGAAAGGCAACTGCTAGCAAGCAGCACTGGCAACTTGTGAGAACACAGGGAGTAGATAATGGATTCAGGAGTACTTTGAGACTGTGTACCACTGGTGGCTGCAGTGGCACCACCCTGTGCAACTCAGGCCCTACTTGGGTTTTTTTTTCTTTTCCAAGAGCTCTGCTGACCTTGCCAGTAAGATACACTTTGGTGGCAAGCAGCTTTATTCAGCATTCAGCTAGAGCTACCCATAGTTGGAATTAATGTGAACAGGAATGTACTGCAGAGGACAGAGCTTAAGTGCCACTAGCAACCCTGGGATCCAACCTGACAGTCTCCCTAGGGCTGGCTATTGGACCCTTGATGAATACAGAGCAGGATGATTGAAAGACCTAGCAAATAACCACAAAACTAGGAGTTCCATGAAACCAATCCTTCTCTTGTAGGCTCTGCTGGAGAGACTGGAGGATAAATTTGCAATGATTGAAGCCCTGGAGTCCAATCCTGACCTGCAAGAACCCAAAACCCAGGAGGAGATCCCCCCCGAACTCACAGATGACAGTGATGACCAGAACGCTGAAGCCAGGCTAGCACCCAGCCCCCCTCTGTCCTACAGGAACCCCTTTCTCAAGAGACTGAGGGGGCTGCAGATGCCCAGGATGATGAGAGATTCTGGCTGCTTTGGGAGGAGAATTGACAGAATTGGCTCCCTGAGTGGGATGGGTTGCAATGGTGAGTCCCAGCTAAGTCATTTCACTGAACAGGACAGACTGCATCCGTGCCAGGGGGCAAGGGAAGAGCAGCTTCTCACTGAAGTCTTTCCTAAGACACAGTTTGAGAAAGGAATTCATTTTAGCCTAAGGTTTATGTTGGTATTGGTTTATCCAAATAAACCTTGTGTCTATTGATTTGGTAGGAAAAAGTGCTGCTGCTGCTTGTGGCACATACTGAGAGAAACAGATTCCAGTAACAGTGCTTTCATGTTTGGCTTGCAGGTTCCAGAAGGAACTAGGACAACCTCCCTCTGCCCTGCTCTGAAGAATGCTTTACAGTACCTGCTCCTCCCAAGATGAAAGCCAGATGCTTTCTAAGCTCTTCAACAAAAAGCTCTTCCTATTTCTATTTATTTATTTATTTATTTATTTGACTCTCTCTTTTTTTTTTTTTAAAGAACATTTCTTACTCTAGCACCAAAAAAAGCCATCTTTAAATAAACCTAACACATCAGACATCTATGCTGGACCTCTCTCTCCTGTCTCTTGCATTAAAATCTCTTGGATCTTCCTAAAGGCAAAAAGCTTATGTTTTATTGGTAGTCTGGTACTCACAAGGCTTGATCTGACCTACACAAGACAGAGGAAAGCATGAACTTGGTAGAAAGGAAAAGGAGTTTTTCACTAGAGTTTTCCACTCTGCACTAAGCAATTCTAACAGATGAGCAGGAGAAAAGCTTGCTCACCATTGAAAGACCTCCTACAGGCAGGGTTTCAGTACAAGACAGTCCCTTTGCTGGTACATAATAAAGTCAAGGGAGCTGCCACAAATCCCTCATGGAAGCAAACTTAGATGAAAAGAAGTAAGAAAAGTCCTAACACTCCACAAGTTCAAGATAAGCAGAGGGAGGAAAGGGAATTCACTGTATATGCTTTCTAGCACTGACCAAATAAAGGTTACAGGCATCACCAGAAAGCTCCATCATGACCTGTGTCTTGTCTCACTCTGCATGTGGCTGAGGTGCTGGTCCCCTGTGTTTCTTGATGGAACCTCAATGGGCTTGAGCCCTATCATGGTGTTTCTCCTGTAAGGGCAGGTGGGATCACTCCAGCCACAAAACAGCTTGTGCAAGAACATTTATCACTTCCTAGGAATGGCCTCTCATCAAGCTGTTCAAAACATGGCTAGTGGGAACACTGCAAGGCTGACAGAGGTTTCATTTCATCACAGCTATGATCTGAATTTGGCTCAAACCACATTCTCTGTCCCCCAAAACAGAGATCACATTGCCAAGATCACATTCAGTTAGCACCCTAAGGACCAAAAGGGCTTGGATTCCCAAGTCAGCCACAGCAATGGCATTGAGCCCAGGCTCAACACAACTGTCCTGTGACTGCACATACTGCTTGAAACTGAGTTATTTTGAGCATCTGATTTTGGGTCTCATTCCCAGCATCCACTCCTTGAGCAGCCTCAAAAGCTTGTTCAGGGCTTGAAAACAGAGCAGCACCAAGACAGAGCCAACTGCAGAAGCCTAATTCTGACTTTGCTTCTGCATACACACATCAGGAAAGGAATGATACTTGGTCAGACAGGCTGTGGGGAGCTAGATGTGCCAGAGCCATGACAGCTGCTGACAAAAGCTCTCAGGAAGCATAGCTGCAGTGGAACTGTCAGTGTGAGTGCTGAATGGCACATCACTCCTCCACATGCCTGTTTACAGCCAAGGCTGCTGTACCACTTCAGAAGGGCTTATGTCACACATCACATTTGTGACAAGCCACCCTCCCAGTCACTCCCTGAACTGCTGACATGGCCTCTGAGAGGCACCTATGTGCTCCCTGCCATGCTGGCTGGGCCTTGTGATTCTTCCTTGGGGAAGAAAAGCAGAAGCCCACTCTTAAGAGATTAATTTTGCTCCACTCCAATGGGAAATAATACCTAGTGTGATGGAAATCACATGTCAGAGCCTCTCCTTCCAGCAGCACCAGCCAAAGCTGAAGTACTCTGTGCAGTAGTGTCCGTCCAGGTTTCTCTGGCAGGAGGCATGAGGCATCTCTGCAGTGCAAAGCTAGAGTGACTCTGCATTCACTCACAGATGGTTTCACAAATCAAGGTGGTGTGAAGTCACCCTTTGGGGAACTTTTGTAGGGACAATGGAGCTGCTTCTTCTCATATAGGCTTTCCAAACACACCCCTGCAGCCACCTGTTACCTGCTGCACCAAGATGGGAACCCACAGGAGGATCCCTCCACACTAGCAACATGCAAGAGACTGACTTCCCATGTGCTGCTCATACTCCAACAATAACAGCTCTTGCTGGAGTTGAATCTTACCCAGCCAAGCAAAACTTGCACAGACACCATAAATTGTCCCTCCCTATCAGCCCCTCAAGGCACAAACCACTAATGAGTTCAGTGGAATGTGCTAAAAATGGCAAGAAGAGTTGGTGCTGCCTGACCCAAAGCCAGGTGGCTCCAGTATTACCAACAAGCCAGTTCCTGGTGGAACAAGTCTGTATTGGCTTGCAGACAGCATGTTAATAGAGCCTGAGGTCTGGGAGAACCTAATTGAGAGGAGGCAATCGAGGAGAAAAGCATCTCTGTGGCTGGATTTTTACTGCTACTCCCATAAACACACTGAGCTGTAAAGCTGCCCCAGGGAAGTCTCCCAGTCAGGGCAGAATAGGACTGCACACAGAAACAAGCCCTGGGAAAAGCTGAATGAGAGAAACGTGGCTCTGATCTGCTCTACAAGCAAAGAGCATCACCCCCAAGGACAAGCAAAGCTCCTACTGCTGCTGTGAGACCTGGATCAGAGAGAGCAGGGAACAGGCTTAGGAACAGCCAGACAAGCACCCAAACAAAAGCAGCTCACTGCTTATGGAGAGACAAAGGGCATCTGAAAGCCACCTGTCTTTTAGAGTTGTATTGATTGCTTTGTAAATAGGGTCCAGATCTGTGCCCAAGAAGGTGCACATAGGAAACAAAAGCTCCCACTAGAGACTTGCTTTCAGTGAGGCCAGGAATTTCAGCCTGCAGGTGCAGAAGCAGAGGATCCTGGAGTGACCTAGCAAGGGAATTAATTTACCGTTTATTTCAGAGGATAGCCACATCCACTGTAACCCAGCAGCATCAATGGCAAGGCCACAGCTCTGCTCTTCCCCCAAACCAGTGGGTTGATCTTTACAGCAAGGGAAGAAGAGAGGCAGAAGCAATTACTACAGCATGGGACATGTTACATGGTCATGCTACCTTACTTGGCAGCAACTTGGACTTCTGTTCATGGCTCAGAGTATCAAAGGACAGCTCTGCCAACTTATACACACAGCAGGTGCTAACCTGACAGCCTTTCATTTCTTCTGCTGCTGCTGTCACTGAAGTGGGTTTGCACAACTGCACAGACTACCCATGAAAGGATACAGGTATTCCTGCCCTCTTCCAGCAGCAGCCAGCTCTGCACAGACTCTCACCTAAATGTGAGGCAGCTTCCTTCAGGTTTGCAGAGGATCTGCCTTTAGTGCCTTCACATTAGGAAACTAACCCTGGAGACCTTTTTGGTGGGAAATATGGGAACAGACTGGAGGAGAAACAAGCAACAGCAGACTCTTGTAAGGGCATGAACTGAAGATATGTTCATCTTGAGTTCTACATCAGTTCCTGCTAAGTCTTCACACTTACCCAAGATACAGCTCAAGTCTTCTAGAGAAATTTATGGTGGGTGATGTGTCAGTGACAACATAGGAAAAAGGCTAGTGGCCATGCAACCAAACAAGCACTTCAGAGTTTTGCTTTACAAACTGTGCTGTGAGTTAGCCCCAAGCCAGAGAATCAGTGTAGCTTGTAATTATAAGCAATTCAGAAACAGTCTATTGACAGGATGCCTTTGGGACAAAGCCAACACTGCAATGCAAGAGCTGATGCCAAAGGCAGCTCATGCTGGTTAGGTTCCAAGTGACTATTCACTACTGAGCAAGGAGCAGGGTCCTGAAATCCTGCCCTCCTCCACCCTGTCAGGCACCAGAGTGCTTTATAAACCTTTATCAATCCCCCCCAACACAGAACTGAGGATGCATCCAAGTGCTCTCATTGTGCAAAGGAAGAAATAGCCCAGTGGGACCACAGAAGGACCAGGCTAACATCCTCCACCCAGCTCTAATGACATTTGCCACCTCCTGCAATGCCAGACCTCCCATTTGGTTCCTAATAGCTCCTGGCAGTAGCTCTGCCTGGCAGTGCATAATTCAGCAGCTTGCCTTCCTTTGAACTCTGAAACACTGCAATGACAGCAGCATGCTTCACACACACTGCAAGGCACGAGCCTCATCTGGAGAAGTGCTCTGGCTGGTGTGAGGCTTCTTTGCAAATTAGATTGGAGGGTTGCTTTCCCCCTCAGCCACTGCACTATCCCTTCCTAGCTTCCCACTAGATGAAAGGTTTCACTGAAATCCCAGTCTGCAGGCAAGAATGCCAGGAGAAGCTGTCAGCACTGCTTTTCCTCTAAGAAATCACACATGAAACACAGGGCACACACATCCTCTGCTCCTGCAGGGGAGCATGGAGCTGTGCCCATCTGCATAACAATCTGGCCCTATCCAGTTTGCTTGATTTACTGCCACTGAAGCTTGGCCCCCAAAGGCCTTTGCTGATTGACATCTGCTTGATAAGTGTGTCCCAGGCATCCTAGCAGCAGCTCATTACAGATGATGTACACTGGCACCATGCCCACAGACAGAGGCTACCAAACAGTATGGTCACAGAGCTCAGAATTTAGCAGAAAGCCTGTTGCCAACTCTGCTGTGTTGAGAACAGCCTCTCCCTGAGCCTCTGCTGTGCTTCCCCAGAGGTACAGCTCCCATCAGACAGGTGGCACCCAGTTGTCCAACACTTGTCTCTGTTTTCACACCAAAGGAGGAAGAGCCCAGAGGCATTGCTGAGAAAGAAAAGAAGTGGGATCTTTTCCTGGTGATTTTGAGGTGTGAAACATCTTGAAACCAATCAAGAATGTTTCCTGCAGTAGATGTCCCTGTGCTGTCACTCCCTGCTGGAGCTGAACCATTGCCACCCCAGTGACAGCTGCAAAGGACAATTTCAAAAGCAAATCACCTGCTGGCTCCAGTCCCCACTCTTACCAGAGCAAGGGAGAGAAGGCAGTGGGCTTTGTTCTTGGAGTCTTATTCCTGCCATCAATGCAAGTCTAAAGAAGTCTCCAGATGAGTGAGGAGAAGGAAAACACCAGGGTGAAACAAGACAGGAAGAAACTTTAAGACCACAGAATGGGTCAGAAAGCAGAAGGTAGTGAGAAAGCAGCCAGGGTCAGGGCTGCTGTGCTGGGAACTGGAAAGAAGCAAAAGAAAGATAAAAATCAGTGGGTAAGGTTTGCCATCTCACAGAGATAGCCTCCAGTACAAGCATCAAGGAGCTGCTGGGGGAGGCAGCAAGGGTCTCAGGATTGTCCTGTCTTTTCTGTTACAGTCATGAATTCCTCAGCACAGTTCATCTACTCAAACTGACACATGTGGGTTCCAGTCTCCTGCTCCTAGAGGCTCAAGAATCACTAAAATGTGTCTTAAATCACATGTGGCCATACAGCAACTGGTGCTTTTTCTTCTGCAGTTTTGAAACAGTCTGGATAAAAGGACATCCTGCTGACTTTAAGCAGGGATCTCAATGTCTAAACCTCACAGACTGCTACCCCTCATCTCCCAGACAGTGCTGGAACTCACTGCCATCTCATTCCAGCCACGAACAAGCTTTTTCACAGCCCCCCTTTGAAAAGCCAGTGATGCTGAAGAGCCTGAGTGGATCCCACCGCTGCTGGAAAGCACTTCAGCACCCTGGACAAGAAGAGCAGCTTCATTCTCCCTCTCTGAGCCCCAGCTCAGGGTGACCAGCCTGTCTCCTCCTGTCTGTGCTGCATGACACACTGCTGTATGTGTATGTACACAAGCTAAAGCAGGTAGCTTGTGTCCTGCCAGCAAAGCAAAGATAAAATAACTCACTGAACACACTAAATTCTTCTGCTGGACATACAGTTGAGAGGTGCAGGGCCCAACACACATGGTTGGATTCAATGAGTCTATAAACCTTGGCAGAAAAGACTTTCAATCAAAACATGAAGTTGGTTGCTTTAAGCATAAATGTATTACACAGCTTTTCCAGTAACCACCTCTATCACCCCTGACAAAACACCACTTATAACCACCACTGGTTTTGATCCTTCCTTCCTCAGGCAAGAAACTTTACTGCTTTTACTCTCTGCGATACAAATCCTGACAGCCAGAGCAGCCTTCAAGCTGACAAAGGCTCTAACCAAGTGCCTGGTATCCACATCAGTCCAGTAGGTTTGACTGCAAGAAGTTGCCATCCCACCAAACAATCAACCTGTGTCCCTAAGCATGCACAAAAACACCTCTCCCCTCCCCCCTCCTTTTTTTTTCAGGGGTGGAAGGTGAGAAAGCAGACAGATAAGCTACTTCCCCTCCTTCACTGTTACCCTCATGTGGTAGTTGATGTACCTTGATTTTAGGAAGGAAATGCTTCTCTCATCCCTCCTACATGACTGTGTTCATGGCTGAAGGCAGCAGCAGAGCTGAAGCAGAGCTCTCCCTGCTCTGTTCTCCTGAGGACTCTCTTCTACCCTGACTCCTTGCTAGGAGCACAGCTTAATTAAGACCACCATGGCATTTGGTATTTAGCTCCCAAACACAGATCTTCTGCCATCCCCTCCCCAACAGAGGCTTTTATGTGTTTCAGGCTCTCCTTGTCATTACATACACACCAAACAAGAGACTGAGGGCAGGAGCCAGAGAGCTTCTGGCTAACTTTGTATCAGAGTGCACCAGAGAGCTGGACACAGCCACCCCATCCAGAGAACAGAGCACACACATTGAAAGGCAGCAGGCTTCTGGGTCAGGTATTTCTATGACTGACTTCTTTGGCCTGCAAGCAATGTGATGACAGAGATCAACAACTGTCAAAAGTTCTGTCCTGTCAGACAGACAGCAGGATAAAGCAGGAAACATAGCCATGAACCAAATAAAAGCCAAAGATGGAAGTAAGATATTCCACATCCTGGAGCAGTCACCTGTAAAACAAGAGGTGCCACACTGCACTCTTAAGTATCTTTCACTAACTTACTGGGAGGAAGGTGGAAAGCAAGAGTTCTCCAGTAAGAAAAGCAGCAGCTGGGCACAGTTCAGGTCATTATCAAACATTTGGTAACTCTCTCCTTTTAAAGAGCTGTGGTGGGAGAAGATGGGAGTAGAGTGGTCCCAGCCTAAAGGACGACACTAACTCCTACCTTTGCCCAGCCTCAGAGCACCCTCTGCACAAACTGTTAGATCCAGACAAGGCAAAACCAGCCACTACTCACCTACCTCAAATCATCTTCTTGGATATTGCCATGTTCTGATAGTTTTATTATCATAAAGGGCAAAAATAAAACAACACTAGAAAAATCAAAAGGCTTTGAAAGTGCTGAAGGAGACACACAGAAACATTTTACTCTCAGACATGTTATGGTTACATGAGTACTTCCCAAGTGCCAGAGTTCAAATAAAAATATATTCATACAAATTTAAAAAAAATACAATTTCTATACACTGTGGAATTAGCTTACATCACTTCAGAACAAAAAAAAAACAGTGCAAAAAAAACCAAAGCCAAAAGTTGCTACCATTGGAATGGCTCACAGTAAGTTAACAACCCAAACCCACATCATACCACACAGGAAACCAGGAGGCAGGGAAGAATGCCCCATACTAACCCCCCTAACTTCTGCCATCAAGACTAATCCAGTTCTTGGTTACTATTCTTTTAGTGTTGCTCTAAGGTTCCAGGCACCTATGTTAGGAGTAAGTTTCTTGGTAAATCACTACTGAACCAGAGCAAGAGTAGAAGCAGTTAGTGTGTTGTAAGGAAAGAACTAAGTGAGGAAAGCAGGAGAAGACTGATTCAGCACGAGCTCCTTTGCATCAGTCCTCAGCAGAAGGGAAACACTGCATTTCCAAGTGTCAGATGAGCTTCTAATTCCCTTCCTGCAGGCTACAGAACAGTGAGTGCACACTCAGATTTCCCTTTAAAGCAGCTGACAGGGTCACCCAGCAGCCCCTTTAAAATGCCTTCCCTGAAGGAGTGAGAGGGGTGTGTTTTCCAGCTGAAACCTTTCAGTTACAGAGGCACAGGCAGAGCAGACAGTGCTGGCAGCAGGATGAAGGCAAGTGGCCTTCTCCTGGGGAAGCCCAGCTGGTGCTCAGACAAACCCTGACAAGATTTCTCAGCCTCTCTTGTCTGGATTGCTAACTCCAAGCCTCAGCAGCAATGACAAGACATCCTGCAGCAACATACACTGCTGTACAGAAATAAAACAGGAGATGAGCAGCTCAAGGCAAACCATCTTAAGGAGCCCTATTCTTGAGCAGGAAGGGAAGGAACCTTCCACACATAATGACTCAACATGAGCAAGAGGAAAAAGATTTGTCATGGAGAGATACAGGGTGCTCTTGACAGGTGTTCTGCCAGCCTGGGATTGCTAATTCCACATTAAAGGAATCTGAAATCCCATCAAACCAGGATTCCTGTGATTTGTAACTGCTCACAAGTACAAATCCTTTGACTGAAAGGCAGGTTAACAGAAGCAAATCTCAAACCTGCAGCCCAGCTTCAGGGAGTGCAAAAGGGTGCTGGAAGTTTTGTGGGATAGCTCAGTGCAAGACCTCAGGAACAGAGGCATTAAGAAATATCTGCAGAGACTATCCAGAGAGAACAAACATCCTTACTCTACCTGCAGGGAAAGAGCCTGCAAGTCAAGAGCAGCAGCCAATGCCAACTCATGTGCTCAAAGGAATGTGCCACACCTGTCCCAGCTAAGGAGGCCAGGCTGAAGGCACAAGATGAGTGCTGGCTGTAGGAAACACCTTTGCTTTCCTCTTGGAGGTTTAAGAGCTCACATGCCTTATCTGAAGTGGAGCTAGGATATTCATAAGCCAGCAAAACTATTTTAGTAGAGGAGACAAGCTGCTGCTGCAAGTTGCACAGTAAGAAAGGGAAGAGAACAAACATATGCTTTACTCTTCAATAGGTCACTTCCCAAGCAGCCCTGGGGAGTGGCTGTAGCTAACAAAGGGTCCTGGGACACACACAGCTTCCTCTGCAACAACTGCCACTGCACAAGCCACAGCCCACTCCTTCCTCTGTGGAAACAGTATAAATCCATTCTTGAAAACACAGATCTGCCCTTCCTCTCTTTCTAAGGCAGAGATGGGCAAGAACACAGTGCAAAAATGGTCTCCAGATGTCAATGGAGAGGAATAAAGATTAAATTTTAAGTGCTTACAAAGAGCTTTGCTACAACCAAACTTCCCAGTTGAGCCATGCCATGCACTGCATGACAAACACAATTTCTGCCCTAAAACTTGGCCTCAGGAACCACTTGGAAGAGCAGGTTCCCTCTGATCTGCTGGACAAAATACAAGAGCCTTCCATGAGTCAGCTGTCTTCACTGCAAGCACTGCCAGAGAATCCATCTGTCTACCAACCATCTGGGCTGCAAAGACTCCACAAACATTAAGAGTTCCAGTGACCTAAAGAGCCCTAAAATAAAATCATGGCTGCTGACCTGGGCACAAAGCCTCCTCCTAACCCTAATTGGAGCAGGGCTCAGCAGCCAGCAGTCTGCAGAGCAGTTCCCTGGAACAGTCAGCTTCCACAAAGTCAAAGAGACAGTTTTAACAGGTGTAGTGTTTTGACACATGCAAGAAAGGGCACAGGTTATTCAGGCTTAGTCAGGAAATTCTTCAGCATAGATGAGCTCCTGAATTCAGAAAATACAATAATATCTGATTTCCTTCTGTCACAACTCTCATCTAGCTAGCTCCTTATGGCAGCCAACAGGTTAACTGCAGTGCTCAAAGGCTGTGGAGCTTTTCTGGGATACATTCCCCATGTTACTTGGCCCAGCCTCTCCTCTGAGAGAATGCTCTGTGCTTTATCAAGCCAATCAGTTCTGTAGGCCCTGGAGGCACAATGCTGGCTTCCCACTGAGGGTTATCTGGATGCAAAACTCAGGAGGGCAGGTGCCTGCTGGAACAATACAGGTGCTGGCCAGGATGGTACCTGCTAAAGCAGTGAACTGGCTGTAACTGGCTTCTAAGTGCTGATTTTCCCCTTACAGATATTCAGCTGTTGCAGTTGCAAACATATCCCAAGCATTTTTAGAGCACAGACAACCCCACTCATCACCCTGCAGCACAGAACCTGCCTGGGAGTTACAAGCACATGTATACACAATCCCTCCTGAATGGCAATCAGAAGTTACCACCAGCTCCTCTCATGACACAAGGACAACTCAAACAAGCCCAGAGGCAAGGCATCAGTTCTATTTGCCTCCAGAAAGCAACATTTCACCGTGCTCTGAGGATGTGGAGTTCCCTGGTCTCTAACTCTAGCTGGAAAGGTGTCCCAGGCTCTCACTTTTGGATCAGTACAAGGACAAAGTGCCTACAAATGCCAAGAAATGCAAGAGTGTCAGGGTAGTGACAAAGTGGAGTGCCACAAAGTGCCTTAGAAAAGTCTTGTACAGGGAGATAATAGCAACAGCTAACAGGAAAGACAGATCTCCCTCCTCTAAGATGCTCTGCAAATGTTATTAAATATTTATAATCCAAACAGTAACTGGAACTGAACTGTTGAACTGTCAAAAAACACAGTAGGGATGCCCCCCCACATGAAAGGAGAGAAATTAGGAACAAATGAAGCCAGAGTGGAAAAACATGGGCAACTGGGAGTACCCACAAAGAGAGGTGAGTTTCCAAAGAGTTGGCTTTTTGAATACTGCTTTTGAAAAAAGCCTCCTCCAGAGCAGCCATTTGATAACTGCAAACTTCAGTATCTCCTCTCAGCCTTGACAGCCACCTCCTTCTCACACAAGTAAGGCAACAAGGAACACGGGAGGAAGAGGACAAGGGAAACATACAGGAGGACAGGGAAGAGATGCTGCAGTTCTCTGCACAGGACACAGTAGAGCTAGCTGGTTCTTTTTCCAACCCTTGAAAAACTTCCAACCCAAACTAAACAGCAGAACATACAGTGTCAGGACAACATCTGATGAAAGGAGAAAACTGGGGTGCAGGAGAAAAAAACCTGGATCAAGAGCAGTCAAACCAAGTGCCTGAGACCAATGAACAGCTCTGGGCTCAGGCAGCTCCTCTAATTCTCTGGCTAGCAAGATGTTCTCCAGCTCCCCAGGCTTGATATGTGTGTGAGAAGCCAGTCAGCAAGGCTTGGGCCTTGTGGGGTCCAAGCAGAATGCGAGCGTCTGTGCAGGCTTGGAAGAGGGAGGCAGCCAGACCGGCACTGGGCAGGGTGGCCAGGGGCATCAAATGGTCTGATAGTGTTGTCTCAGTCTTGCCTGCAGGAACTCCTGGGTCAGGTTGTGCCGAGTGATTATCCCAACGATCTTAAAGAGGAGAGAAAGAGGAAAAAAAAGAGACAAGTCATTATCTCAGGTGTGCCACTTAGGGATGTGCATGGTAGAGCTGCTGTTCTTTCCACCACCACCCCAAAAAGATGGGAATCTGCAAGCAATTCTTGACCAATGCTGAGTAAGAGTGGGTTCAAGTTCAGATCTCACCAAAATAACACCCCTCCCTCTCCCATCACTTACCTACAGGCAAGACACTGCCTTAACTACACCCAAACAGACAGCTGAAGCGCTGCTAACGTGGCTGAACACAGCTGCAGCTACCCCTGCCTAGAAGGGAAATCCTGTCCATACTAGACATCATGTGGAGGTTACTAAATCCTTTGGAAAGTGAAAGCTGTCACTGAAAATAACAAAGCTCTCTCCTATAGCTTCATTAGAGACACTCCTGGTATGCCACATGACATGACTGCAGATAGCTCCTATCAGATACACCCTAGGAAGCTCCAAAGACCCAAACAGAGAAACAGCACAGACTAGCTAAGTGGTGACTGCACACTGGCCATCACTAGCTAGCAGGTCACAAAAAGGACCCTTCTCCCAGCCTGTTGGAGAAACAGTCAAACCACACATTTCAGCTGATGAAACAACTCAGTGATTTTACACATTGAATAGCGTTTAGAACTAGGCTGCTCTCTAGTACTGCAAGAGCATCTTGTACTTAACAGGGAACAAGTTGGCAGCTCTTGTTTTCAACCAACAGACTCTGCAGAACAGCTATTAAGAACCCCAAGGCAGAAAAGGCACTGCCACCTGATAGGGACAGCCCAGCCCAGCCTTAAAACAGTGTCTCATTATGTTTGCAGGAAGTTACTGACACCTACTGACTATTCCTAAGCATTGTAGATGGCAGAGAGGTACAGTGAATCAAGCACAAACCATTCAAGGACTCCTTTATTTTCCTGCTCCTGTGAGTTGGAACAGAATCCAAGTTCCCTTCCAGCAGAAAAACTTCCTTCCCCAACACACAGGAAATTCTGCTCTTGGCCTTAAATAAAGCTATCAAAGAGGATGCCAAATTAATGGCTTCTGATGAGCTCAAGGCCTCTCAACAGCTACAAGACAGTAAGAACTTCGTCCTGCTGCCCCAGACAGGAGAGAGACTGCATGTGCCCTCGCAGAGAAAGCAGGAAGCAGGCTCAGGCACAAAAGATGGTAACAAAGTCACAGTAATCAACAAAACTTCAGGGCCTTAAGGAGGCAACATTCTGATCTTTTTAAAGCATTTCTGCTCATGTTAGGAGATCTTAATTCTCCCCAAAGTGGAAAACTCTGCAAAAACCACAGTGGCTCCCTTGCTCAGCCAAGACAAAATGAAGCCAAGGACTCACCTCTCCAACAGCATTCACAACTGGTAGATGTCTCAGTCCCATTGTCCTGAAGAGGTTGAAGACTTGTGACACGTGAGTATTTGGAGAGACAGCAAAGGGTGATGGGTTCATGTATGGGGTGACATCCTTGGAAAGAAAAACAACTGCATTATTCACAAGAGGCATTTTCACTATCTCTGGGAACTCCTAACAAGCAATACCTAAGTCCTCCAGTGCATTGATCTCTGGACAGATCACTGGACTATGGGCATCTTCAATTCCTCCACAAATATGAAATTATTTCAGGAACACAAATTTGTCACAGTTTGTTCAAACACTGTAACCCCTGATCTTAAGAGTCCAACACTGCAGAAAGCAGGTCCATGGTAACAAGAATATGTATTAAAAAGCACTTTGGTCTACACAGTAACCTTCCCATCACAAAGAGAATGGCAGGCCTGCCACTGACTGAGCTACCAGCACACAGAATTCCAAATAGATATTAGCAGCTTCCCTGTCCAGTTTCACTGAGGCAAGAGTTTAACCTGGAAGGAGGTTAAACTGGATAGGCAGCACCATATTCTGAAAGTAAAGCACCTGTGTGGGATCTTAGCATAGCAGGTATGAGGACTGATTTCCACATGCAAGGCTGACTGCATGAGTGAGAAGTACAAGATGCTGGTCACTGCACCCATGAGTGGAATTCAGTATGCTCTTAGCTTTGTTTAAAAGGCTTGGGACAATCTGAAGAACACTGTCACACTGCAGTGCACCTCTTACCACTATCATGCGAGGGTTCAGCAAGGTGAGGTCCAGGTCGTGGATGTCTGGGTAGCGAGGGTAATCCTCCAGCATCTCTGCATGGGACAGACGGGGCTGGCTTGCACTCTGCAAGTAAAACAAGCTCCACTGAACCCATGTGTCACCCTCCCAGATAGTCTATGGGCTGCAAACAGCACAGCAAACAATGCCTCCTGACTGCTCACCCAGATCTCCTTCTGCCCCCATGCCCACACACAGAACTTGTGCAGAGGGACCCCTAGCAGCTCATCTCAGAATGCAGCCGGGCAAGCCCAAATCCACACAGGCATTTAGCTGGGAAAGCAGCTGATCTGCTCTCCAACCTCTGACGGATCTACACTCGACACTGGAGGGCAGCAACAAACCAGCCACGTGGAAGATGGACCTCAAACAAACGCTCATACTCATCTCAGTGGTAACAGCTTGCCATGTAGCAATAAAAACACAGTACACGCTGCTGGCTGCTCTACTGATATTTAATATCTGCCCTCTATTCTCCAGTTCTGATAGGACTGCACCTTTCTGCAACAAATAGGTCTGTTGGTTTATTTTTTTCAACAGTAGCTGTCCTCTTTTCCTGGGGATACTCCAACAGAAATTGCATTCTCTTTATTCTAGAGCTGCAAGGGAGAATTCACACTGCCCATCTGCGACTTTTAAAACACAGATGTATTCCTTAAAGTGCAGTAATAGGTAAATTCTTTTTGGCAGCCCATAAATACTGTTCCCAGCCTTCTCAGCTGAGGGCAGGGATGTCTCTGCTGCAATTCCTGATCAGGAAGACTCACCGACTGGCTCTCAGAGTAACAAACGCCCCTGACTAGGAGAGTGACCAGCTGTGAGCGCAAGATCAAGCCATGGAAGGTCAAAGGTCTGAAGCGCTCCTCCATGGTCCACTCTTCACTGGGAGACTGGTCAGGGTACAGGTTGGGGTAGGGAGTGTACCTGTGACAGATTTAAGGCTCTATGTTATAAATTGCACAAATTTAGGGAGAGAGACATACCCCTGCCTTCAAAACAACTCTTTTCAGCTCTTTGCAACCCTCTCTTGAGCATTTCAAGGACAGTTGCTAGAGGCAAGCAAGTCTCTTCTCCACCAAACAGAAGATCAGAGAGGGGTCAAAAGCCATTACCATGGGCAGAGTATGATAACAGCAGAAGAATGGAGACAGTCTCCTAGCTCTCAATTTCAAATCATTTGCTACTAAAGCAAATTTCAGTGTCAAATTATTTAGATTCTAATAAAAGCTGAAGCATCTGGCAAAAGGTCAGGGTCAGGACTCACAAGAGTCACAATCACTAGGTAAGAATTCACTAAACCAATTCACTAGACTGGGCTTCTGCTTGGAAGCATCTGCAACACAAGCCTGGTGACCCAGCCCAGTTACCAGAAGGGTGGTATCAATATTATGGCAGCAAGCCACTAGCTCCTTTCTTGGAAGGAGTGAGCTTTGCAGGTTTCTGCACGCAAGAGGGCATTGATTTCCACAGACAAGACATTTCCCTAGGTATTCCATCCTCTCCAGGAAATATTTCAGGATAGGTGTTCAAAGGAAATTTGACAGGTTGGACACCATCAAGCCTAAGACTTAATTCACAGATGTAAGCCCTAACGAGTCACTTCTAAAATGCAGATCTAGAATGAACAGGGACTGTATGAAGCATCACATCTTAACATAAGAAGCACCCTGTTTCCATACATTTGTGCCTACCAGGCTCTCACCTTCTCTCTAGCATCTGCTGCAGCAGATCCTCCTTTTCTGGTGGCTCCTCTGTTGCTATGTGCTCGTCACACATGTTCCGCAGCTCGCTCGAAGGGTAGGATTTCATCGACTGGCTCCGCTTGCGCTGCTCTCCAGCTCGGGTGAGGATGCTGGATTTCTGGATATAACAAACAGCTTTCAGATACTCACTAAGGTCAACAGTTATCCAAGGGCAACTATCAACTATCTGATCATAGCTTTATGTCACCAGATAAGGTGTTCCTCAGTGCTGCTGCAGTAGCTGTAAGAATAACCAACAGGACTGTACTCTCCTTGGACACAGAGCAGGGAGTTCAGGAACTCAGGCACTGTTTTTTGCTAGAGTACTTTCATTATCCACTCTGACCTTAAATTTTAAGTTTCCCAAGAGACTAATGCATCTGTCCCACTACCCCTCCTACCAAGGAGGGAAGCATTTAGCCAGCCACTACTCTTGTGCCCATTCTAAACAAGTTAAGTTACTGAGTCCTCTTAACTTTTGCCTCTAGGAAAGCAGCCCACTCTTCTGCCTCTACCATGACCCAGAGAATGAAATGAAACTGAGTCCTTGAAAACTTTGTACTGCAGCCAGTGCTTATCTCTGACCTGAATTCTGCACTGACAAAAGCCTAAATAACAAAAGAACCTTCCACCTGCAAAACAAAGCTCTTTAACCTTCAGCTTATCAACCAAGCACCTCTGTACCTTGAATTTGATGTTGTTACTTATCAGTTGATTGCCCTTCATGAACTCCCTCTCGTTGCCCCTGTTCTCTGTCACCACAGGGAAGGCATGATGGACAGTGGTGCGCAGGATGCTAACAAGGGACTGGATCCTGGTGTGGGGGTAGACGTATGTCAGGTTGGGTTCCATGATGTCACTGGCTCGTAGTCTGAGGAAACAGAAATCCAAGATGTATCATGGCAGTGACAGAAAGCTGGTGATGGACAAACAGGGAAACAAAACAGTCCCAAAACAAGATCCTGAAGGAGTCTGCTTCAGTTTAGTTCTGCCAGTTCTCTGTACCTGTGTGCTCACCTCCACTGTGTTATTAATGGTACCAGAACAACCATTTGTGGGGTTATTTAACATGACATTGCATCAGTGATGCTCTACAGACAAGGAAAAAGGTTCCTTCTTGTAACACAGAAAGTGTATAAACTACTGGGAAGAGATGACGGGTGAGAAGATGATGAATTTGTACAAGAAGCGAAGTCCAGTGGAACTGGACATCTTGTTGAACCTCATAAATCTGCCCCTCAGATCTCCACACACCCACCCCACCTCAGAAAGGGCTCCAGCATCTCTACCCTGCTGCAGGCCTGATGTACAACTCCCAACTCCTCTCACAGTAGTCCTCCTCAGAGCTGCTCCTCTAAGAGCAGCCAGGCTTGCTGGGGTGGAAGCATCATCCTCCTCCTGCTTTACAGTATTCCTTTCTCAGCAAGGACCCCACCACAAACTCTAACCCACAGCCTTGCCAAGAGAAGCAGCCTTACTTATCCATTTCCACCTCTGTTTCCCACTCCAGAAGAGGCACTCCTCGTAAGTTCACATGGATGTCATAGATGCCTTTGTTGAAAAAGTCTCCTGTCCATTTGGCCACCTGCAGAGCAAACAGAGTCTACTGAGTTGTCGCTCCAAGTACGAGTCTCCTTGGTTTCCCATAGCCCTGGAAGGACAAAGACTCAGGGCCAGCACACTCTCAAGGAGTCTGCAAGAAGCCAGAGCCAAGACCCTGCACTCACCATGAGGGTGATCATTATTGGGAGCCCATAGGTGATCTCGTTGGTGGATTCAATTAGGATGACGGTCAGGCTAATTGTCATGCGAACCACTCCCCCCAGGAATGCTGCTGCCCCAATCAACGCAAAGGTTCCTGAGTAGATGTGATCCAGGCCAATGTAGCTAGGGTGAAAGAGAGAGCCTGGAGATTAGAACAACCTGACTGAGAGCTCACCTCTCTCATACACACGTACACTCAATGCACCTTTTGAGGAGGTTGGCGACCAGGCGTCCGAAGGCAGCCCCACAAAGCAGGGATGGTACAAAAAGACCACTGGGCACAGAGATTCCATATGTCCAGCAGGAGAGTAAGAAATAGAGAAGGAAGAACAAGGACAGTGTGACTGGGCTGAAAGTACCTGCAACACAAGAAGAATCATGACTAAAGGGGCACAGGACTGACAGACAGACAAGCAGTCTTGCTTGCACCATCCACCCTCAGCTCACAGCAGGCTCCTCTCACAACAGCTACTAAGTCTCCCAGTCCAAACACACATGAAGACAATGAATAAGTGAAAAAGAGAGGAAAAGCATGGGTGGCTTTCAGCTGTTGCACTAGCAGTCCCCCAAAGCCATGAAGGCCTAAACATGGTTCTTATAACAAGGCTGCTTCAAGCAAGATAATGCTCAAGCCTAAGCATGGGGTGAGGCACTGTCTCCTAGCTACTCACCGTCCTGGTGGAAGAGCTGCAAGATAGCTGACTCCTGAGGGTTGAAGAAGAGTGTGGCCATGTCATTGTAGGTTTCATTTGGGCAGAAAAAAGTTTTGATGCTTGAATTCACATCATCTGACATACCCTAACACAGGACACAAAAGACACAGTTAAATCCACTCTCTCCTACACTATTAGCCTTTGGGCAGAATGGAAGTAACCCTTCTGTGTATAGGGCTATCAGCCTATGCTTCAGGAAGTCCAGGCCAAACATCAGTAGCAGTGATGGGGCCTGCAGGATCAATGGGCTCCCTGATTCTCTGCCTGAACTGCTTTGCCAAAGCACAAAAGCAGAAACAGCAGCTTTCATTACTAGCCTAAGCTCCTGCAACTGTCCACAGGCTTTCACTGAAGTTCTGCTATGGACTGCATGCTGTCAAAAGCTCATTATGTGCCTGTGCTTCTCTGGAGGGTGAACAATGTGACAGGGACATATAGTCTTTACGTAAGATCTCTCACCTGCAGGCCCAGAGTGTCATTGCCACTATGACTGCTGGAAGACATCTGCCGGCACTCCCCGAGAAGCATGGAGGCTACAAAGACCACGACCGTGGTAGTCAACGACACCAGCAGGCTCTCCAGGACTCTGCAAGTACACAACAGAAACCATACACTGAAGCTACACTTAGCTCTGTAACCCAGACCCAGCTCTGCACACAGCTTTGATAAAGCTACAAGAAGCAGCAGTCACCACAGCTTAACATCAGAACCAGGGGGCTCTGCAGGTCAAGCTGAATTATGAGTTGGTTGCCAGGGATTGTGTTAACTCCCCTTTTTAATTGCCTGCTCCAAAAAGGAGCTCTTTCTGCCCAAAGAACACAATACTGATGTATAAAAAGCCACAGGGAAGGGTTCAGTGATGAGGCTGTTCACAGGAAAAGGATGTTCTGTAGATCCTCACAGGTGACAAGGCTAAACAGGACTGGACATAGTCTCTCAATCTCTTCTCTAACTGCTGAAATACACTTATTTTTTTAAACCTAGACTTCTTACATAGGAATTGTCTAGAGTAAACATACAGCTATTTTCCAGAAGCACATGGCAATTCCCTCTCTAAACTGCACAGACATTAGCTCAGTTATGAATTTAATTAACTGAGATAATTAAAAAGAGAAAAAAAAGAGATAGTGGATCAGCTATTCCTTCCACATCTGTTTAGACAAGACATAAAAAGTACTGCATGAAGACAAAGCTCTGGATTGTTCAGTTATAGCCTTTATTGTAAGAGCTCCCTTCAGAGCCCTTTTAAGGGATGTTGCAGCTCGCTCTGAACCACCAGAGTAAATAACAAAATGCACAGCGACTAACATCTAGTTTCTGGTGTTGACTGGAGGCTTCATTTGTGATTTCAAAAAGAATAGGTCTAGGATTGCCTCCAGTCACACTCACTGGGTCTTCCAGATTGATGCTTTTGCTCAGAGAGACTGAGCTCAGATCAGAGATCCCTGCAAAACCTCAGGAGAGCTCAAATACCTGACGAGCTTTGGCTTGGGATGCACGTTGCGCATGCGGTACTTCGCCAGTCTCTTGTTCAGGCAGTTGAAGGTGGCTCCAAGGAGGCCTCCTACAATTCCCATCAGAATGAAGAAGCCCAGGTCCACAGCTGTCCAGAGGTGGCATTTCTTATCAGACTCAGGGCACTACATACAGAAAAGCATTAAAAAAGCATTACAATAGTCACTGCAATTTCCTACCACCACTTCACTCCTTACAGCAGGAGACATAGGCAGCTATGACCAAAGGCTAACAACTGTCTTAAGCTATCAATGTATTACAGCTAAATACCAACTGCCCTTCACTGAACTAAAAGCACGCACGAAATGAAGTGGGGGGAGAAAAATAACAGCACTAAATTTTACCTTAAACTCCCCAAAGTTCAGCAGCCCAGGGAGCTGGAAAGATCCCCAACTTCCAAACTGAATCCCAGAGCGGAAAAAATTGAGGGTGAAGGTGGCAGCCATGGAACAGAAAAGCTGAGGAAGTTAAAAACAAAAAATGAGGAAGAAGCAAAGACTCTCAAAATAAGATTGGCACAGTCAGCTCTTTCTTGAGATTTATGCCTGGGGAAGGGAACCTTAAAGCCTTCTCCAGATTTAGGAAAATAATCCACCGAGTTTTAACACCTATTCCCTGCTGCAAGGAGCAGACTGCAAAGAGCCTTTCTCCCAGGCACACCAAACCTGCTGCCTACAGAGCTGCCCCATAGTTTCAGACAGCACCAGATTCACCTCTGCTCTTCATCTGTAGTTAATTCTGCAGTACTGACAGCAGGTAACGTCTGTCCTGCAAGGACAGTTCAGGAGGAGACAGGACAACCTGAATGCTCTCACACATAAGCCCTCCCAAGGGTCCAGCTCGTGGTAGGGACACACAGAAAGAGCTACAGCCATTACTCACCACTTTCCATGTAAGTCCTTGGTTCCAGAAAGAGGAACCTTCTTCCAAGCTGAAAAGAGTGCCCCCAATTGGGGCTCCAAAGGCAGCTGCGACCCCTGCAGCAGCTCCAGCAGATACAAAATCCCTTTTATCCCTGAAATGAAGTGGAAAACAGTCTCAGTTTAGCTTAGGTTCTGCAAAGTAAGACACCACTTCCCTTTATCCCCAGGATACAGGAGGGACAGCTGGGTGAAGTGCTGGCTGTGGCAGGCAATGCTATTTATTTAATGAGTTGTTGCAGCATCATGCTCTTTCTCTAGAGCTCCAACACACAGCAAAACTTTAGCATTACACAACTGCTCAGTATATGAGGAACCATCCCAAACCATGGGACTTCAGCATCACTTGAAAGAATTAGAGAGAGGGAAGGGCAAGACTTTCTTCACTTTCAGGTGAACCAGTCTTCTCTGTAGTATATTAGAAATCTGCTCACTCATCCTCCTCTCCCCTCTCCACACCCTGGGTACAGTACCTGTCACTGCGGAAATAGGGGAAGTTAAACTGGATCTTCCTCAAAGAGATGCTCTGGAACTACAAAACAGTAAAGATTTAGTAACACAGGAGTTGGAAACATACTCCTCACAGCACTCTTACAAAGCAGTGGTATGCCCAGGCCAGTGACCCAGGCCAGCACTAACCTGTGGCAAACCTGCACCCACGACAGCACCACTGTGAATCATTGGCCCCTCCTTTCCAACAAAAAGGCCTGGAAAAACAGGACTGGTGAGGAAACACACTCCCACAGCCCTCCCTTGCTGCCAACACAAGGAGAGATCAGCTCACCACTCCCCTGCCATGGCACAGTCCCTGAGCCTGCAGCTCCTCCCTCTCCCCTCAAGGCAAAGGAAAGTGTTAGCCCTTGCCCTCTCAGTCTCCCCAAAATGTTTGTGAAGACTAGCATAGACTTTACACTCCAAGTGGGTGAAATCATTCAAAGAAACTGCTACAAGGACTCTGAACTGTCCAAGTCATTCTGCCCTGCTGCTCAGAACATAACCTCCTTCAGGCTACTCTAGACAACGTGTTCTGGAGAATTCTCAGGTCTCCCTCTTGGATTGAGCCACAAATAATCACTCCTGATTAGCCCCTCCAGTCCTGATCCTTCTATTTTCTACTCTATATATGCATTCAGGGCTCACGACTTTGCTCCAGTCCATCAAAATCATATCAGAAAGGCAGGAGAAGTTTTTTGTACCCTATGTCCAGCAGGAACAGCATTTTTCCCCCACTTCAGTGTTTCCTTAACCCAACAAGATAACTATATCACAGGCCCTCTTACCTCCTGCCACGCTGAAGAGCACTCCCATAGCTTTGCACACCACTGTCCGGAGGCGCACAACCCCTGGAACCTTCACTCCATTGAGGTAGCATTTGATTTCAGGAATTCCTGACCCAGCTGCTACAGGCTGCAGAAAAGAAACACTGACACTGTGCTGCATCAATTTTGAAGCTGACCAACAACATATCCTTAGAAATCACAGCAAGGGACCAAGAGGCCCTGCTTAGCTAAAACAACTAGCACTGTGAAGCTAGTTTGTTGTCTCGGGGCAGAAAGTGCTTCTGGTAAGAAGGATACTTCATACCCAGGACCTGTGTGAGAGGAAAGGAAGGCTGTGTAAGCAGCAGCAGTGGACCTAAGTCTTACTTGGATCAGGACCAGAAGACTGGCAAGAAAAACAAAGGTCATGTTGAACCCCAGCAGCTCCAGTAAGGACAATGCAAGACAGCCTTTCTCAGTGCATTCTTCTACCGCTGCAGGGAAGGTCAAGGAAAACAGCAACATTCCTCTTACCAACACAGTATTGTCTGGGGGTCCCACTGGCATCAGGAGCTGGATTGGCTTCCTAATCCAGCCAGGCCAGCTGAAACAACCCATCAGGAAACCAGGCTTCCTTTTCAGAGGAAGGGAAACCATACATTCTTTCAGGGATTAGCCTTTGCCTACGCACATGACACTGGAAACATTTCTCGGTTTCAAAGGCTGAATTACAGAGACAAGCTAAAAACTTGATTAATCAACAACACTGCTGATGGCAGAAGTCTAAGCATCAGCTGTTCTGAGCAAAAAATGCCAGCAGAAAGGAAAAGGTCACTTGAGTCTAACAGGAACCCAGACACTAGGTAAAAGATACAGCTTTGTACCACGTGGAACTTGAGCTGGGTAAAGAGCCGTACGAAGAAATCCACAAAGAGGCCCACCTGTGACAAAGGAGACAGATCTGCCATCAGAAATGACTACATGGAAGTCACAAAGACTGCCCTCCAGTAAGTCCCACCAGAAGTGTGCACAATGGGAAGACACAGGATGAAGCTTCTAAATTATTCCTGCTTAGTCTCCTGAGTTTTCCTCACTCCCCAAACAGCACGAGCCTTACCAGTCCTGTGCAGACTCCAATAGCGAAAACCATCACCCACTTCACTGCTTCGTACCTCTGGGCTTTCTGCTTAGGAAGAGGGAAAACAAAGGGGTTGGGGGGAAAGCCAGGTCAAAGCAACATAGAAATAAGGCTCAGGAAAAAGTGGTTTGGAGCTCCACAGCTCAATTATAGCTAGGGATAAATCAACAGAAGATGGTGACAACAGCAAACTGAAAATAGGAAATAAAAGTGCTGAACATCTCACTTTAAACATGAGGATTACAACAGAGGCTGGAAGCTATAATCTCCATATGCTTTTTTATCCTTTTCATAGAGAAATCCAGAAAACACATAGAGTTCCTTCCATGATAAAAAAAAAAACACACAAAACTTCCTGCAGTGGAACATATTTAGAATTACAGAATGGTTTGAGTGGGAAGACCTTTAAAGATCATCTAGTCCAACTCCTCTGCTATAAGCAGGGACAACTTCAGCTAGGTCAGGCTGCCCAAGGCCCCATCCAACCTGACCTTGAACACTTTCAGTGATGGGATATCCACAACTTCTTGGGCAAATCTATCTAAGCAATTTCCACAGTTTTAGCTCTCAAGCTAATGAAAAAGAAATAACCAAGTCCTACCTTGTTGTCCATGGTCTCCAAAACTTCCAAGTATGGGTCATTGATACAGCGATCATAATCCAAGCTCTAAAGCATGCCAAAAGGTCAAATTAAGAGAATAAGGCACAAAAAACTATGGATACAAGATCTTGCTAAAGATTACAGAAGTCATTACTAACCCCCACAGTAAGTTTTGAAAACAGTAGCAGAAAAAAATCCTGGAATAAACTTAATTTAAATATTTTCAGCAGAGTCAGTCCCAGAGAATCAGGGAGTGAAAGAACAGACCAGTTTCACTGCCTAAGCTGAGATCAACAGAGAATCAAACAGGAACACAACTGATTAATACAATTTTGAATTAAAGAAATCACATTGTACAGATGAAAACTTCACTTCTTTAAGTACCTCCAACTTGACAGTGCAGAGGATATAACATTAAATCTTTATACTGAACCTCTCACTGCAACACAAACACTAGATAGGAATTCCTCTCCAGGTGAACAGCTACAATTCTTAAGCTTATCACAGCAGGAACTTAAAAGCAATATAAAGTTGCCCAATCATGCTCACAAAATATCACAAGCTTCTACCTACATACATTTCATCTTTTCAAGCCAAGCAGTAACAGGTTGAGCTGGTGACACCCATGCTGACAGCAACTGCTCTAAACAGCTCAGGGACATCATACAGACATGAAAAATTCCTGTAAGAAGCAGGATCTGATAGATAGGAAGACCTGCTGTGAGCCACCATGACATCAGAGACAGCAGTAAGCAACAGTGACAAGTTACAGATGCTTTCTAGAGTCATCAAGAAACAAGACCACTAGAGTCTGTAAATCTCACATCTAAAAAGTAGAACAACACAGCAGACTCTGAAAACAGATCTTCTCAACACGAGTCTGACCTAAGGAGCAGATGTTCAAGCTCTGCTCACAGAGCTTTAACCCAGAAACATATAATGATGAGGAGCAGTTTTTTGCAAGAGCAGCAACTCTTGGTATTTCTGCTGGCACCAACACAAAATGGTGATGCATTTTGAGTACTTGCCCTGTCACAAACTTGAACAGAAAGAACCTGCAATTCTTTTCACATTAATTTCACAAGTTGCTACCAGTTAATTTCTCACCTCATAGTCTTTGCGTGGAAGGATCTCATCCTCCTCTTCATGAGTTTCTCCTAGGATTGTCTGGAAAACAAATGTGAGAAAGGAAAATCATCAGGGGAGTGAATGCCTGTACAGGAGCTCATGAACACTGGTAGCAAAGCAAAATTAGGGAAGACCTATGCCACTAACGCTTGTAAAGTAAAAGTATGGGCTACCAGACCACCATTTCCTTTGGGGTAACTGTACAGAGCCTTACCTTAAAGCTTGCCCCTCAGCAAGAATATGCTGCATTACTTCTATAGGAGAGCTCTCCACAGCAGAGTACTAACCCCACATCCCAGTTCCTTCACAGCAATAGGTTACAGGGAAGCATGAGAGAAGAAACTTGCACAGACAGCAACCCCCCCCAGCAGGGCTGCTGGAGAGGGCCCCTCTAAGGACTGCAAGGGGAGAAACAGCAGCGCGGGCTGAGGCACCAGCCACAGGGGCTGGGACTCTAGGCCCAGTCAAAGCCAGCGTTAACTGAGCTCCAGGACAACAGGGCCGAGGTATTTGCGATAGTGGCTGAGGTACCGTGTCCAAAAGCGGGAACGGGCTGAGGTGGCAGGCTGAGCACCGGCTGAGGTACTGGGGCCATAAGGTTACCGGGACGGGAGGCACTAGCCCCAGCTCGGGCTGAGGACAGAGCCCTGGAACACTGAGCCGAGCGCTAGCAAAGGTACAGGGCCCAGAGGTGCCAGCACCGGGGACGGAAGGACTGGGCCCTGAAGCACGGGGCCGTCAACCCGAACCTGAGGCGCCGGGCCCTAAGGTGCCAGCACCGCGGGTGAGGTACTGGGCCCAACACTATAGCAACGCTCCACGCCGGCCCTCAGGCTCTCCCCGACACGGCGGTGGGGCCAAACCGAGGCCCGGTGTCGGGTCTCCACCAGCAGACAGGAGGCCGAGGGCGGGCAGGGTTACGCGGGACCGCAGCCATTACCAGCTCCTCAGGGGTGCGACTCTCCCGCTCGCCGCAGCAGCGCGGGCAGCAGCAACAGCAGAGGCCGTCCCCGCACCCGGCCATCTTCCACCGCCTCCGCCGGCCCAGCCCGACCCCACCCTCTNTAGCACCGCCGCGAGGTGAGCGGGACCCCGGGAGGGGGCTGGGGGAGGAACCGGTCTCTGCCACTCAGTCCTCCTCAGGGGGAGACCCCACCGCCGGCAGAGCCGCGGGTCCTGGTCAGGCTGCTGCTGTCGCCACGCCGCGGCCCGCTCTGGCTGCTTGGGGCTGAGCTGCGCTCCCGACGGGTTCAGCTGAGGTGAAGGAATGATCGGCTAACACCTCGATCCGTGCCTGGCCCCGAAATCGCCTGCGGCCCGGGGAACCCACCCCGGCGCTGCTGGAGCCCCTTCTTCCTGTCTCTCCCAGCTCCCCTCCGGGCCCGCTGCTGGCCATGCCGCTGCCACCCGGTCAGTGCCCCATTGGCAAGGCGATAGATCCCGCTGCGGGCCCCGCCGTGCCTGCCCCATGGGGCTATCAGCCTGATGCCATGACCCAGGGCAGCAAGGACCTGGACAAGTCGCTTGCAGGTGTGTGCACCCCATAGGAAGTGCACATCTGTGCAGACGAGTTGAGCTTGGATGTTAAACTGAGCTTAGGAGGATGCAGACCATGACCTGTGATGGTACATAAGATATTTAAGGTTCCCCTTGGCAGCAGGCCTGTGCTCCTTTCTCATATCTCTTGCCAGCTGGAGAAGTCCCCAGGTGGTAAAAGTAGACTTTCTCTCAAAGGGTTTTGCTTTATTAGCAACTCAGTGTAAACAACAGAAGATAAGTTCAAAGTCTTTTTGGATGGCCTGAACCCACAGAGCTTACAATAAGGACAAAGCATGCACTAGCTCACACAACCCTTTCCTCCAAACAGGCTCCAGTGTTATGTCACACTGACAGCTTGCTGCTTCACAGTGATAAAGTTTTGGTAGGTAGGTAAGCCTAGTAGGTACACAAGATCACAAAGCCACCTCAGCTGAGGCACAGGGGGATCATGGCTTGCTAAGCTGCAGTCAGGGCAAACAATGTTGACTTGGCTCTTCTGAGAGCCAAATTTGGCCCAGCAGACACAGAATCGCTGCTTCAAAGTGGCACGAAGCCGTCTGCTGTGTTACTTCTCTCAGCAACATCTAAATACGCACTTCTGATTGTGTTTTCACCAGATCCTCCACTACAGCTTATAGCACAGGCTGGCAAAAGGGACTCATTGATTATGATTAACGTTGGCACAGGCTTCCTTATCATCACCTGCTGCTCACCCCAGCGGTAACTGCTTCTTGCTGAGATCTGCATCCTGCCTTGTACCCACTCTGCTCCTTCTGTTCCCCTCCTCCAGAAAGCTCACCATGGTCAATGAGACCCAGCATACCTGCAGTGCCAGTTCCAGCTCCAAGTCTGATGGCGGCAGCAGCAGTGGGAGTGAGAGCTCCAAGGACAACTCGCGCTGCTCCACCCCTGTCCTCGATGCTGACCGGCATGAGCGGCTGCGGGAGAAGATGCGGCGCCGGCAAGACTCTGGAGACAAGTGGTTCTCCCTGGAGTTCTTCCCTCCACGGACAGCCAACGGTGCTGTCAATCTCATCTCCAGGTGAGGGCTGCAAGGTGGGAGAGGGGAGAGATGAAGTGTCTATGGTGGAGGGCTGGGAAATAGCTAATGAGACAGGCTCTGCCCCATGCTCTGTCTCCCCTTCCAGGTGACGAAGCAGGTAATGGGGCTGTGCTTTCCTACTGAGGAGGGTAATGGACACCAGGTAACTTGTCTTCCTTGGAGGCCCTGAAGAGCTAAGTGTCATGGTTGGGTTACTGAGGGGGCCAAAGTCTTTCCCCTCTCCCGTGCTCTATGAAGATGGAACAACTCCACTGTCATGGTCTGGGGCTGAAACAGGGTGCTGGGGGACAATGGAGCAGAAAAGTACCTCTTAAAATCAGAGAACACTAATTGATAGACAGTGTGCCCAAGTCTCTGGAACAGAGACTCCTCCTTGTTTTCAGAATCATCTAGCCACCGTGGTTTGTGTCTCTGTTACTGAGGACTACAGTTTTAGCCTCTGAGATAGGTGTCCCCAGAGCTAAAGGTTATCCTGGAGAGCCCCAGAAGCCACCGTGTACTCCTTTAGAGGAGAAGAGGGAGCTCCACAACTCCCTGCTGTACAGCAGTGACAGGTTTTCTTTAAACAGAAAGGCCTGTTCCAACCCAGAGCAGAAGAGAGACAAGTTAGTGGAGCCTTTATTTCTTGTTAGGCCCACCTGGGAACAAAACAGGGATCTGGCCCATCTGTTCACGGTTGTGGCCTCTAGAGTTAAGCTGGGAACAGGGGATTGTAGCAGTCTCCCATCTCAAAAGGAAGGGGACTTGCACTGCTGTCTATCAGGAGATGTATCAGTCTCATAGAGTATGCTGGGAGGAAACTTATTCTACAGAGAACACTAGTTGCCTTTTCTTCAAAGAGATTGTGAGCTCCTCCTCATACAGCCTTTAAGGATGACCTTCCTTATTTACACTGGCCACTGGCTAAACTCCTAGTTCAACACTTCTCTTGGTCTCTTCTGCTGCTGCCAGCCAAGCTCTGTTTGTTGCTGGCATTCCAGCAGTGAGCAAGATATCCCAGACCCAGAGAGGGAAGCTGGCTCCCTGGTAGGCTAACACAGCTCCAAAATCCACAGGTTTGACCGCATGGGAGCAGGTGGTCCACTCTTCATTGATGTGACATGGCATCCTGCAGGGGATCCGGGATCTGACAAGGAAACCTCTTCCATGATTATTGCCAACACTGCAGTCAACTACTGTGGCCTGGAGACCATCCTGCACATGACATGCTGCAATCAGACCAAGGATGACATCACAGGGCATCTGCAGAAAGCCAAGCGGCTTGGCTTGAAGAACATCATGGCATTGCGTGGAGGTGAATCCTTTTGTCCTGTGATGCACAGGGCTGAGGCTGTACTGCTGTTGTATTCAATTCCAGGGTAAAAATGGAAAATATGATTTAGAGGCTCCTTCCACTGAAGGATTTAAAAGTTGAGACTGCATTGCACCTGATCCCCTTGTTAGTGATCCTTCCAGCCCAAAACTGGACAAAAGCAGTCCATGGCTAAAACTGCAGACTTAGAGGTTTCATCTTGTCTTCTTTTTAATAGCAGGAGGTTTTTAAGCACTAGCAGATCTCAGTCCAGCAAAAACAGTTGGAGAGAGCTCTGGATTTGTTCTCTTTTCAGATCCTGTCGGTGAGGAGTGGGAGGAAGAAGTAGATGGCTTTGACTATGCTGTTGACCTGGTTAAGCACATTCGCAATGAATTTGATGATTACTTTGACATCTGTGTGGCAGGTAGATGGCTGGCTTTGCAGTGTGGGGTAGGGTTTGAGGCAGGGAGATCAGCTCAGTAGTCCCTCTTTGGACCTGGGCTGTGACAATATTATCAGATTGGCTACTTTCTAATTTCTAGCATGTTGAGCTGACTGTCAGGGTTTCCCTTTTTGTTTTTTCCTTTCCCCCCAAAGGTTACCCCACAGGTCATCCTGAAGCAGAGAGCTATGAGGCAGACCTGAGGCACCTGAAGGAGAAAGTTTTTGCTGGGGCAGACTTCATCATTACACAACTTTTCTTCCGATCAGAAACCTTTTTCAAGTTCATGAAGGACTGTCAAGCCATTGGCATCACCTGCCCCATTATTCCTGGCATCTTCCCCATACAGGTGAAACACAGTAATTCTGGTTCTGGGAGGGAATGAGTGTCCAGGATGTTTAGTGTTTGTGGGTCAGGGGCTGAGAAAAGTCTCTAAATATCCTCCACAAAATTTCTGGGCAGTGGGCGTGCTAAACATGATAAATCTGTAGATGGTTGGGCAGATGAAACCCCCAAGCATGTAATAGCAATATGAAAAGGTTTTCTGTGCCCATATGGCAAAAAGAAGTATAAAGGACAATGGTTTCCCAGTACTAAGGTGTTAGTCATCACTGTCAGCATACTGGGCTCAGGCAAAGACATGGGAAGAAATTGCCCAAAGGGACATGCCCAGGACTTTATTACCATCCTCGAGACAGGGCCTAGGAGCAGAATCCAGGAGCCACAACTCTAAATCTGCACAAAAATCAAACAAGTACCTTTGTTACTGGGATGTTAGAAAAGGGCCTTGGAAAACTGAAAATCCTCTGCGTCTTCATCCAGGGTTACCACTCCCTGCGCCAGCTGGTGAAGCTCTCCAAGCTGGAAGTGCCTCAAGAGATCAAAGACGTGATTGAACCCATCAAGGACAATGATGCAGCTATCCGGAACTACGGGGTGGAGCTGGCAGTGTCCATGTGCCGGGAGCTGCTGGATAGTGGCATGGTGCATGGGCTCCATTTTTACACCCTCAATAGGGAAGTGGCTACTACTGAAGTCCTTAAGCGCCTGGGCATATGGAACGAGGACCCCAGGTAAGAAAATGCTGGCTTTGTGCTGTGTAAGCTCCTGCTGTGGATTTCTAGGGCTCTCTGCAGCTGGTAAAGGGAACGTGGACTTCTCTCTGAGTTCACAGGCTTCAGCATGGACAAGAGAAGCCAAGAAAATTAGATAGCTGTTTTCTTCTTGTTATAAAAGTAGCTTCACACAGTGCTTTTCCCTTACCTCAGATCTGATTTCAGGTGTCAGTCCCATAGACACCTACCAAGCATCTGGTGAGGGAACTGAGTGGGAAGAAGTTTTCTGTCCTACTTCTTGACAAAGACAACTCTTCTCAGCCCCTGTTGCTTGCTGTCCCCAGAGGCAAAGTTCTCCAGGGGAAGGCCTTCCAGGCTGTAGTGGAAAGTCAACAGAGAAACTGTGTTAACATCTGCTCATCCCATGCAGGCGGCCTCTGCCCTGGGCAGTCAGTGCTCACCCCAAGAGACGAGTTGAAGATGTTCGGCCAATCTTCTGGGCCTCCAGGCCAAAGAGCTACATCTATCGCACTCAAGAGTGGGATGACTTCCCCAACGGCCGATGGTAAGCTGATCTTAAGGCTTTTGGTCTCGAGGTGGGTTTTGTTGAGATACTTCTTTTCC
Organism: Galbula dea; assembly: GCA_013399015.1. Classification (NCBI taxonomy): domain Eukaryota; kingdom Metazoa; phylum Chordata; class Aves; order Piciformes; family Galbulidae; genus Galbula; species Galbula dea. The sequence goes on along the minus strand of VWZX01006832.1, from coordinate 393,484 downwards.
TGGGTGGCTGTCTTCCTGCATCACCAAATTGGCTCATCTTCCTCAAGGGCCTGTTAATTCAGTGTCTGCTCCCCTTACAGGGGTAATTCCTCCTCTCCAGCCTTTGGGGAACTGAAGGACTATTACCTCTTCTACCTGAAGAGCAAGTCTCCCCGGGAGGAGCTCCTGAAGATGTGGGGAGAAGAGCTGACTGGTGAGGAAAGTGTATTTGAGGTGTTCACGTGTTATATCACTGGAGAACCCAACAAGAACGGTTACAAGGTGAGCAGTGGCCTGGGAAGGGATGGTTAGTGTTTCCCAGACAATAGCTTATTTCCTCTTGCTCCAACATTGTTCTTCTAAACGAGAATTGGCACTTCCCTACCCAAAAGGACTTGCTGAGATAGTGGCTGAAGGAGATCCAACAGCCAGAGCTAGGGCTAAACACAAAAGGAAAGCTGCTGCAGTATGACAGGACCAGTACTGATAGACTTCAGCAGTCGTTCTTAGAGTTGAGGATATTCTGCCTCCTGAACCAGACCTGAGAGTTCTGTCCTGAAGTAGGTGTCCTTGAGACAATTAGGGTACTTCTGAGTTTCTTCAACATCCAGAGGGTAATAAAAGGGTTGTTACATCCACTGTTAGCCATCCTTTCTCTTTGTGGTAGGTTACCTGTATGCCTTGGAATGATGACCCTCTTGCTACTGAAACCAACCTTCTGAAGGAGCAGCTGGAGAAGGTTAACAGACGAGGAATCCTGACCATCAACTCCCAGCCAAACATCAATGGCAAACCATCCACAGACCCCATTGTAGGCTGGGGGCCCAGTGGGGGTTATGTCTTCCAAAAGGTACTGCACTAATCTGGACTATGACCCAGTTTGGTCTCTGTTAGGTCAGGAGATCCTAGGCTTGCACCGGGATAATTCTTCTGTCTGCTCCTCATCTTAATGCCTGCTTGCTGAGATCAGGCAAAGCTCTTTAGTGCCTTAAGAGGCACTGTCATCTTTAGGGCTCATAGCTGTTTTCCCCCACCTCAGAAAAATCCATTGGAACATCTATAGAGTTTCTTGTTTTTCCTCTCAGGAATCTGGAATTAGTTATTGGTAACTTCTTTCTAGAACAGGGTTATGGAGTTTTAGATACAAACAGGTGCCTGCCCACTGCATCTGATCCCATTCACTGATGCAGGAAGCACCCAGGTTTTTCATAAAATGGGAACCAATGAGGTGGTATTTCTACCATTAACTTCTCTGGTAATAACTATGCACTTAAAAATTTCCCTCTTTGTCCTTCTGTAAGGCAGAGTTCTCCACCAGTTGTCCTCATCCCACAGCACTACTGCTGTGCTGTTCAGACAGCTGCCAGGTTCCTTTTGTGGCCTGCAAGCAATCTTATCTGCCATGCCTACCTCCTACTGTCAGGCCCTAGAGCCTTGCCACTAATGGCTGTGATAGGAATCTCCCATCAAGGTAAAACCAAGCAAGTGGCTCATAGTAGGAAACAAAGCAGCCTTCTTCAAACGCTAAAGCCAGGAGACCAGCAGATGGCAAATGCAGTTATGTTTTCAAAGGAAAACATTCCCCCGAGGTGAGGGAAATCCATCATCTCACACAATGGCCAGGAAATTGGGGGAGGGGAAGCAGTTGTTGGGAGCAGCCAAGCACAGAGCAGCAGTAGATGGAGCAAGTACAAAATTAAGTTGTAGAAGCGCACAGGGAGAATTGTGAACAAAAGATTAGGACAGGGAATGCTAGGGTGCTTGGGAGAGCCCAGCTGAGACCTGACCTCTCCTCCCAGCAGACTGGGCTGGCTTGGCAGGATGCTGCTGTTCACAGGGTACCATGTAGAAGAGAGGTCAAGCTCAGGCCTCCTCCAGGCACTCTACTCTGTCTGGCACAGGCTGTTTCCCAGGCACAGCAGCTGTGGTTATGCTCTCTGGGGCTTATTCCAGCCTGCATGCTTACATGGGTGCAAACCAGGAAGACTATAGCTTTCTTCAGCTGGCTGTTCCTGAGCTGTTACTTCTCTTCTCCTTAATTCTTTATTATTTCCCCCCTCTCAGCTCTCTAATTTGCTCTGCCCTTTGCTCCAGGATCCTCTGTAGTACATATTTCTGGGCACAGATGTACAAGTCTTACGCTGCCTGATTTCCAAGCAGCCCAGGCTGTACAGCTGTTCTCTTGGTTGCCTGTATGCATCACAGCCCTGTCATGAGTAAAGGCTCTTGCTGTCTTTGCCCTTTCCCACACCTCCCTGTAGGCATACCTAGAGTTCTTCACCTCCAGCGAGATCGTCACGGCGCTGCTCAAAGTGCTGAAGAAGTACGAGCTGCGAGTGAACTACCACATTGTCAATGTCAAGGTAGGCTGCTGTTTACAGGACACTTTTCTGTCACCACCTTGGGAGAGAGGCAGATACCAAAGATTCAGATTTCACTGTGAACAGAGTGGGACATGAAGGCTTATGAAGGGATGGGGAAGTGAAACAAGTCAGCTGTGATGTACAGCAGCTGTCTGATCTGTTATCAAGGAGAGGGGGCATGTATTTGTTCAACTCACTCCATCCCTCCTCGAGCAGTTGCTTCAGAAAGGTTTTCCTTCCTTTGGCAGGGCCAGAATATCACCAATGCTCCAGATCTGCAACCCAATGCTGTCACCTGGGGGATCTTCCCAGGCAGAGAGATCATCCAGCCCACTGTAGTGGATCCTGTAAGCTTCCTCTCCTGGAAGGTGAGTCTGCCCTTCTGCAGCTGTGATGCCCTGGAAGTTCAGAGCATCTGCTTTGCTTTTAGGCTGTGACACTTGTCGCAGTCGAGTACTGTTGTGATATTAGCCTGCAGAGGTCCAGATGGTGTTCCTACCGCTCCCTGAGTGAAAGGAGAACTTTGTTGGAGCAAGAGCTCTTCACAGACACCAAGTGTCCAGTAACGGGAGGCTTGGGAGCTACCACTGTCGCTGTACCGGGCCCCAGAGCTGCGGGCAGTAGCTGTCCCTTCCCTCTTAACCCGCACGGTGGCAGCATCGAGCCGTTTTACTGCAGATGTGTCTCAGCTCTGGGCCCTTCCCACTGCCTAGGCAGCGTGAGGCTTCTGGCTCAGCTCTTGCAGGCTTTAACGGAGAAGAAAGGCCACAGGCCGGCCAGGCACGCGTAACACTCGTTGTCCTAACTGAAATAATATGAACATGCAGCTCTGTAACATGTGCATGACGCCACTGCCACGTTTTGTTTCCCCTTGGCAGGATGAGGCCTTTGCGTTGTGGATTGAGCAGTGGGCCAAGCTCTACGAAGAGGAGTCGCCCTCTCGCATGATCATCCAGTACATCCATGACAACTACTACCTGGTCAACCTGGTGGACAATGACTTCCCACTCGAAAACTGCCTTTGGCAGGTTGTGGATGATACTTTTGAGCTGCTGAACTCTCCAACTCAGCAGTGAAGATGCCACTTCTAATCCCTTACTTCCATCCACTGACTTCGAGGACAGAAAAAGCAGCTCCTGTGCTGATGGTGGACCACACACACTCCTAAACACAGTGACCAGGCTAGCTCTCTGGTCTACCCACACTACATGCTCTTCTGTGCCCAACAGAAAGGCTCCCTCACCCCTTCTCACTGAACAATAGCCAGAACTACCTGAGGCTCTAGACTGAGCTTGAAGGTCAGCTCTGCAGGATGAAGAGCTGCTAATCATGGCTGAGTTGATTACAGTAACAGAAATCTTGTGCATCAATGTGATAAAACTCAATGGGATTCTGGTAACTTTCTCATGCCAGAAATGCTGCCATGGGGGCAGAAACACTCCTGTCAGTAGTGCCTATACAAGGAACTATTTCAGCAGTTACCAACCCTGAAAAGGTCAAGTTGCTTTTACATTGCACTCCTAAGATGTCTTTCTTTGTAACTGATCATATCAGGCTCTTTTGCACTCACTCCAGAAGAACATTCAGATTTTCTCCCTAACATTTCTTTTTTTTTATTGTATTTACTGGTTTCTGTTTAGTAAGAATGTGAATTTCATTTCTGGATGAATCTGAGTAGGAATCACACTATTTCTTAGAAGAATAAAATACACATCTCTGGTAGTAGGCCATTGTCTCCTAAGTAGCAAAGGCTCATTTTTACTAACTAATTGGCCTGGCACAAGGGAAAAACAATTGTTTATGGGCCAGTTGTGCCTTTACTTTTAACACATGCCCTAAGTAAAGTATGAACTTAAACCTCCATGGTAAAACAGAGAGAGCTTAAATCCTAGACCCAGCCACAAACTTTGGCTCAGTTCTGTAAGGTCACAGGAGTTGTGGTGCTCCTTTGCCAGTGCTTGTTGGGAAAGGTAGCCTATCTTTCCTGACCTAGTGACTCCTAATAGCCTTGGGTCCCACAGCATTGAAATAAGGGCTTGGGAGAAGCTGCTTTGTGTACTTAACAACCCTGCAAAGCTACCACAGGCTAGGAAAACAAGACCTTGGGGCAGTTCCCAGTGGATTTTTGAGATCCCTGCCACCCTGTGAGCATCTCTTTCAAATAAGCAAGGGAGAAAAGCCTTTTCCAGATTCTTCAGACCCTCTCATTACAGCTGTCTGAGACTGGGCTCATATATCCAGGGTAATTACAGGGCATCAATCACAGAAGCAAGTAATGGGAAGGCTGGGGGTCAGACACGCCTGTCTTGCCTCAGCAAAGCTTTTGGTGCTCAGCTGTTCTCAGCAGGTTTCTTCATCCCTAGCCCATTCAGCACAGAAAGGAACCAGCAGGAAGCAGTCAAGAGGTTGGCCACCCACTGAAAGGCTTAATGAAGAGCTGATGGACCTGGACAGGGGGAGGAGGTGGGAGCCATGTGGGAATCCACCCCCCAGGGGAAGAACCAAATCTAAAAATAAGGAGCTGTGTTCACACCTACCGAGGGCAGTCCAGGCTTTGGAATCAACAGGATGTAGCCTTTGCACATGTGCTTACTCCCCTGCATGACACTAAACTCCTGTCCAGGAAAAGACACTGAGTAAAGGGAGAGCCTATAAAGGTGATTTTTTTGACCTTTAATCAGAATTCCAGCAAAATTAGGCCTGGAGGAGAAAGGATCTGTGATTCTGTGAATGCAACCTCACAAGAGGGAGTAACTTCTCAAGTTGGTGCTTCTAGGGAGGTAGGCTATCAGTTCTTCAAAGAGGACCTTTCCCTAGGTACCATCTCTTCCTGGTTGTCCTTTGGCCATCGTGATTCTGGCCTGCAGCACTGCTTTTATCACTGGACAGAGCCTTGGCTTTCTTGCTTGTGCAAGGACCAGCTCTTTGTTGTGTGGCCAGCTGTATCCTCCACATGTCCTGAAATGAGCAGCAGCTGCAGGCAGGCCCCACCATTCACCAGCGTCCTTTGTCCTTCAGCTGGAATGCTGTTAGCTGGCGCCACCTTCCAAAGGCCTTCAAGAGTAAAGTGGATAAATCAGGGGTTACCCTTCAGGGGTTGGAGCCACCCTGACAGTAGCCATAAACACAGCTTCTCCTCTAGCAATGGCTATGCCAACTGCCTCACCATTCACTCAGAGCCCTTCCCTGTCTCCCTGCTGTTCCTGTAGCCAGTAAGTGAAGTGCAGAGAACAAATCAACATGAGAAAGGGAAGACCAATGCCCCCTCTGCCCTCTAATTCTGGTACTTGGCTCTCATCTCCTTAGAGAACCTAATCTTGCACGGATCTTTGGGAGCCAGGCAGAGGAGAGAACTGGCCATTTGAGCTCTAAAGCTTGCTCAGATTTATAGCAAGTTGCCTGCCCCTGGGTGCAAGTCAGCACAATCCTCCTGCACCAATGTGGAGCTTGTTTTTCCCCTGAGTGGGCTCTTGAGAGGCAGGGGATTAGTGGATTAACAGTGGGGAAGGGGCCACACGTCAGGGAAATTGACTGCTGACATAAAGCTTTGAAAAAACACCCAAAGATGAACCTATATAAAGCTGGAAGCTATTTCCCTTTGTTAGAGGCAAATCCCATTCCTTGATGTATTCAACTTCTCCCTAAGCAAGTTCTTTGTGCAGGGAGAGATACAGGGAACACCCAGCGTGCTTTTGGGGTGCTCCTTGGTTCACTGAGGTCCACAGAATTAAAGCAATCATAAATGCTTACCTGAGACAGTAGGCTCCTGGCTTCCTCCTCCAAAAACCTCTGCACCACACAGCTTTGCAAATGCCTTAGTCTCCACACCCTCCAGGCCTTTCCAACCAGCCGCTGCTGGTCCTGCCAGGAAGAGAGGCAGTGCACAGATTAACCGGGCTCTGGCAAGCAAACCACCTCCCATCCCTCTAGTCCCTCCTTGCTAAATCTCCAGCTCTCCCCTCCCAAGGATGTATGTGAGGCTGCAAGCAGTGCAGGCTTGCCCAGTAACACCCATCACTGCCCCTCTGGTGCCAGGATCAGACACTCACCAAGACCTGAGCCAGAATCACCACCTTGCTAGCTTCTGTCCACTGATGCCATCCCCTTGCCAGACAGCGCAGTCTCCTCTCACGCTGGCACTGCTGAAGTATCACTGTGTGATGCCACCACCTCAGATATTTTCTCCTACAGGCAAGAGGGGAAAATAAACTTTATCAGCTCACCAGCCCTACAGGGGAGTCTTTCCCAGACAGCAGCAACAAGAGGAAGCCCAGAAACCTTCACTCCACCTACCCAAGCCACCTCTCATCCCACTCCTTCACGTCCACCTCTGCTTTGTCCTCCTGGATCCTTGCAAGTGCAGGAGAGGGTCCTACCACACCAGGTCTCTCTACTGGGTGAGGGAGCTGCAGCCTTTCAGCCCTGTTTTGGCTTCTGTAGATCACTAGCCAGCGGTGAATGGCACTGGGAAAAAGCCCAAGAGGGCCAGCTGGTGCTGAACCCTTTTCTCTGCCTCTTCTGCTTTCTAGGAAAGAAAAGAGGAATCACACAGGAGCTAACCTCAGAGCTACAGAGGGAGAGATTAGACCTGTCATGGGTCCTTAGTCCTTTGGCTCCCCAAGACAGAACCAACCCACAGTCAGAGTTTGACTGCTATAAGCACAGTTCATAGAGGAATCCCAGTGGCAAACACTACTCCCCTTCCCTCCTCACTCACTCTCCCCACATGGCCCCATGAAAGGAAGAGAGGACAGGGCATCTTCTTACTCAGAGACCAAGAGAGAGACATCTTCCTGCTCTTCCTAGCACCTATCAGGCTACTGCACTGCCGTGAGCACAGGGAAAAGGCTGCTGCTTTTGTCCAGTAGTTGCAGGCCTGCAAAGAGAAATAGCTGCAGCCAAGACTAAACATGATGCACACACAAAGTAGCCTTCGAGACCCATTTACCTTCATAACCCTGGGGGTAGTTTAATGTGCTAGACCCCAGGCTGGAAACTGCACAGATGAGATCCCAGCAGGACTGGCTCTGCCCTTGGAAATCAATCGACTTCTTTGTGGTTTGCTGGCTGTGAGCCTTTTGTAAAAAAGCTGCAACTCTGACAGCTAGCTCTGCTCTGCAGGGACAGTGATTATCCCATCTCATCTTTGAGCAGAGAGGAAGGAGTGCTCTTGCCTCTCTGGTCAAAATGTCCCCATTCTTTATTGCTGGGCTCCAGATGGTTGCTGCAGTCAGTGTCAGATTATGGCAAGGAAGTTGCATGCACAGTCTGTAAAGAATTTCAAGGCAGGGACTAAGCAGCCACCACAAGTCAAACCAGGTTTTTATACAAGCCTTGTGACTGTACCTCAGTGCCTAGTGAGCCAACTGAGACCTTCATGAGAAAACAGGCAGCTAAGAACAACAGTGTCATGGGGACCTGCATCTGTTCTTACCTGTTTTACAGCACCCTCAGATCCTAGGTGCAGGGCTTGCCGTCCTCTTGATGCCAGTCGCCAGCGGTGACAGGCTTTCCCCCCAGAGGCTTCCTGCCACCTGTGGTTTCTCTCTGCCAGCACCTGCTGTTCAGCTCTCAGGAACTTCATCCTCCACTCAGTAAAGCTCACAGCTAGAAGACTGTGCTCTCTGACCCTTTGAAAGCAAGAGAGGGCTTCGTGCTGCCTCAGTCTGCACGCAGTGACCTGAGCCCAGGTGATTAGGCACCTGAAAAACAATACAAGCACAGGAAAGTGGCAGAGGCCTAAAGTCACCTTTCCATGTCAGCACTAATAGACCAAATTCCACCTTTTCACCCCACTCTGCAGTGTCACACCTGAGTGGTCCAAGCAAGCCAAAGAGCATTCAACAAGACAAAGGCTGTTCCTATTACTCCTTCTGCAATTAACATTTACTTCTCTTTCTCTGTGTTCCTTTCCAGTGCCTCCTCCTCAGGAGGTGTAAGTTCAGACTCCTCACTACAGTTTCCTTCTGCTAAAAACTTCCTCTCCTTTTACTTCAGATTCCCAGCACTGCTACCTCTCCACCCCTCAAAGGCCAGGAGTATGTCTGCTCCCTTCTGGCCATTTCAGCATTTCCTCCTCTTCAAAGGCCTCTGCAAACCAAATGCCATGTTACACTCTGGTTTTGCCTTCCCTACACAACAAACACTTCTCCTAGGCTGCCCTGCTACCACACATCCTGCATCCTTTAAAACAAGAAGGGAATTAAATTAGTCAGTCTACAGTGTTCCTCTGTGCCAGCTGCTGACCTTTAGGATGGTGCCTGAGGAAGGATTTTTCCTTATGGGATGAGAAAAACACTGCTAAAATCTCCTTCAGCACAGAACCCAGCAGACTCCTTAAGCCTGCCTGCTGCAGAACCAGGCTGGATTTAAGACAGCAGCTTGTTATCAGGATTCAGATTTTAATTTTTTCTCTTGGCTGTCACAAGCCAAGGGCCTGTGTCTATGGAATGCACAACTAGAATCTTTAAGGAGACCATTTTATTCCAAAAAAATCAATGTCTACAGGAGTTACTATTCACAGCACTGTAAATCTGCACCCAGAATAATCTCTCTCTATCTTGCAGGCTAATGCACAGGAGACCAGTCTTCCTTGCAACCCCAGAAGCCAATCTGCTTTTAACTCCTGGCTTATCCTTTTGGTACCCTGTTCCACTTGGACTTTCATTATGCAAATCACCTCACTGCACCATAGGGCAGAGGTGTAAATATCCTCTGCCTGGCAGGCTTCTCTGAAGATCAAGAGAATCTATTGCAGGTTATCCTAGCATGAAAAATGCCCCCCCTCAGAAGAGACAGGGCTCAGCCTGCACCATATCCAGGTGAGAAATTAGAAGCACTCTCTCATCAAAGGAGAGCTCAGAAGAAAGATCAACGGTGGAGACACACTCGATGGGAGGAAGCAGCATTAAGGACTTCTCTGAAACACATTTCCCACCAGGGTGCCACCACACAGATTGATTTGCAGAAGCAAATGCAATTGGGTGGGGTGACTGCAGACTTTAAGCATCACAGCCACTAAGGTTTTACTGGTTTTTAGCTGCTCTTCCCTTTGCAGATCTTTGTCTCCTCTCAGCCTGCACCTGCAATTCAAAAGGAAATCTGCTAGGGCCAAACCTGCAATTCTCATGCCTTATATGAACCCTTGGCATATTTAAATCTATTCATTCTGCTCCTCCTGAGTCATCTCAAAGGGAACTGCCTGGACAATTCCTGTAGACAGCAGCCTTCTACAACATAAGCCACAAACAAAACAAATTTCCATGAGTAAGCTACTGAACAAGAGCTAAGAGGAAAGAAGTTGTTCATGACTGGCAGCAGATACTTTGCCCTTCAGATGCAATTCTTGTTTTCAGGATTTGCACCATAACAGAAGACTCCAAAGCACAGAACAGCTTCACCTGTACTGGAACTAACACCATGATGAATTGAGTGTAATGGTTCTCCCCTCTTAGGCTTCACTGAATGCTGCTTTTCTGCAGAAATACATTGAACTCCATTTTTCACATTAGTCTACATAAAAATCAGCATGCTGTGTCCAGAATCTAAGAGATTCAGGTTTGTAAACATCAGATTTCTGTAAGACCTCTGCCCAGTATTGCTTTTGGCAAATACTGAATAATTCCAGTGGAAACAGGGCTTTCATTTCTTTAAACTACACCAATTTGGTTGCATCTCCCTTGCTTAGTTCACAAATGCTGCCCTGCATAGCCAAGACTCAACAGAAGTTCTGGAAAGAAAGAAGTTCTGGATGAGCAAAATGAGATGGCAAGTGTGAAGCTATGGGTAACAGATCCAGGAAAGCACTCCTACAGAAGCTTCATGTACAGACAGGTTAGCTGTGCTTTCAAACCCAACCTCTGGTCTGCATACACTGGATTCTCTGCTCTCCACTCAAAGCTGGCCTCAGAAATGCTTTGAGGGCAGGACACAAACCTGTGCAGCAGAAGATGCTCCCAGAATAGAGCAGCATATTTCTGCTTCTGTGTTTGGCAATACCACACCTGCAGGACCAGCCTCTTCTTCTCCTGGCAGCTGTGCTGAGCCCATTGCTGCTGCAGCTCTCTCCCAGCACGTTTTCCTGAGAGAGAACAGGAGAGCTTGATTAACTGAGCCCAACCATTTCTTTGTCCATCACAGAGTTCAGACAGGAGAACACATCTGCTGCAAATACCAAATGAGACCAGACTTTCTAAGGTTTCCTGTCCTCTTTTTAGAGGTTTAAGAGACTCATAGTTTTCTGTCTGTAAGGCAGTCAGGCCTTTATTTTTCAGCCTGCCCTTCCCCAAGCAAAGGATCACAGATTGTGTCCACTCTCATCAGCAAAGCAGCTTTACATCAAAACCTAGAAGTGTTCCTTCCCTGGCACAGTGTAAGCATTTAAAGCACTTGGAATCCCTTGAGGGACAGGATCAGGACTGTTAAGCAGCCCCCAAAGATATATCCTGATCCCACTGACTGATTGGCTCTGAGGAGACACACTGAAGCTCAGAATGCTGCATTTGAACTCCATTTAACTCCCCAGCTGCTAAAATGCACTGCTTGGACATTCCTTCAGGAAGTGCAGCCCAAGTCAGATCCAATCTCTTTCCAATCAGCTGCCAAAGGAACATCTCTAGCATACAACACACACAAAAAAGCTAGAATCACAGAATCATAGAGTATTCTGAGCTGGAAGGGACCCATAGTGATCACCTAGTGCAGCTCCAAGGCACACATCCTGCTTGTAACCACAAGAATGCAGTGACACAGGCACTGACTGACCCCTGGGCTAGGCCATTCCAGCACTACCACCAGAAGCAGGACTTTCTCCACCCCAACCACTCCCACAGCAGCCCTCTCCTACAGACATAAGTGCTGCTGTAGGATGAAGTAACTCACTTTGGCACCAGGAATGCCAATGCCACAGAGCATCAGCAGTCATCTGCTGAATGTGACACCTTAATCTCTGGTCAGCTTCCACCTTCTGGGCCAATCTCCTCTTCCACAAGCTGAAAGCCTTCTGGCAGGAATGAACTCGATGGTTTAGGGCTGCTGCTGCTTTTTGGTTCTTATTTTCCACAACCCAGTGGTGCCAGCTGAGAAAGGCTCTGAGAAAGACAAAGGTCATTGGACTAACTCATATTCACATCCTTGTAACTGAAACTGTAACAATAAACATACACATCAGGGAGTTTAGGAAAAAATATCTGAAGTATTAACAGCCTTTCCCCATTAAATATCAGGGAAAAGCATGGACAGGGCAAGCTGTTGGGAGTAAAGTGATCTGTCCTGGTTGTGCCAAGCCTGCAAGGCCAGTTCAGTGGCTAGGAAATCACTAGGGTTTGTTATCAGCAGTGCTGAGCTTGCTCTAGTTCATGAGGCATCCCATCAAACCAGAAGGGATTGTGTTCAGATATAACCATTTTGAAATATAATAATTTTGGGGGCTGCAGACCTCCACTGAAGACAGAAAAAACAGCTAAAGGAAGATTCTGTCTTTATTTAAAGCAAGTGTAGAGCTCTCAAAACAGACTGCTGTAGGAAACTTCTGGAAAGCCCAATACCTACCCAGACAGCTGAACAAGCCTGCAGTACTGCTGGGCCTTTACAAGCTGCTGAGTTTCAGCTGCCCAGACAGTGAAGTACTTCTGCAGGAAGAATATCTCTGCTTGGTGCCAGCAACATTTCACCTCTTTGTCAGAACTGCAGTCCTGTAATCCCAAAAAGCAAAAAGGCCTTAAACTGCTGCTGTAAGACAGTCACTCAGCTCTTTCTCCTTGCTACTGTGACTGCCTAATTCCTGTTGCTAACCCACAGACACCACATGCACACTCAGGCATGAGGAACTAACACATCTCTTTTAAATCTTCAACACATGGCCAATTTCCAGCTCAGATGGCAAGTGGTATGAAAGAGTTACCCTGAGAAATGCCTCAATCTCCCAAACCTTCTGTCTGAGAGAGAAGAGAGAAGAACAAAGAAAGAGCAGCAGTGAGACCTTCCATATGCTGATAGTGAGACCCAAAGGCTCACTGCTAAATTGAGCTATCCAGAAAACACTTGTACATTTACACACATTGCAGCACTTTTCAGCCTCACCTCTTCCCATGCAGAGTAGCTGGTGAGAGGCTGAACATCATTGCCTGGACTCTGCAGTGCCAAAGACCTCAGCTGACCTCCCACAAACCAATTTCTTCTGCAAGATAAAAGTGTCAGGGGAAAAAAAGGGAAAGAAAAAAAAGAGGACAGAGTGTCCAGAAGGATAGTTGAGGTGACATGAGGGACTATCCAGAACAAAGGAATTCAGGCAGGCCAAAGAAGGGGCCACTGCTACCAGCATCCCAGGGAACTAGTCTCCAACTCACCCAGATCCAGTACTCCACGGAGGAAGGGAGGCCTGCAAGTAGAGCTCCCCCCCCTGCTCAGGTGGCAGCTCTGTGCATTGGTGTAGTTGCAGGAAAGAACTGTAATATGGCATCTGTGTGACATCCTCAGCTGTCAGAATGGAGGAGAAACCCTGCTGGCTGCTGTCACTGAAACTGTATTCCTGCAGGTGTGGAGGGAAGAACATGCTGTGAGGTAAGTGTCCTCACAGTGGAATTACCCAGCTAACAGTTCCAACTATGCCATTTACTCCTTTGTTTGGCAAGGATTCAGGGAAATCCAGGATGCATCCAAAGGTACTGCAGGCTAGCAAATACAGCTGTGGAGTGCAAACAGAAGTGATGGAGAAACCATTTCTGTATTAGTTATTTCCACCACTGAGAAAAAGGGAAATGGGCAAATGCATGGTCTGGGTGGTGAGGCTCTTTGTGCCTCATCCCTTTCACCTTTCAGCCACAAAAAGGAGCAAGAGACTGCACAAGAGAACCTCACTAGCTCAGCACCTCTCCATACCACTAGATGATGAACTGAGAAGGGCACAGAGAGAAGTGACTTTATGATTTCTGGCTACATTTAAACTCCAGGACCCTACAGGCTCAAGGCTCTTCAGCCCTAAGCACAATCTGCTGATGACAATATCGTGTTGAAGCAGAAAATTTCTCCCCCCAAAATCCCAGCAATTGAACACCTTAGAGCAGCCTGCATGTATCAAGACCTCCTCACCTTTTCCAATGAGCTTTGGGAGGCCAGGGTAGCTGAAGCACTGCTGTCAAAGCCTGAAGATGTTGAAAGGTCCTCAGAAAACAGCATGGCAAGAGATTCTTCATCATCAGTCCTGTGTGAGTGCTTAGGACTTTGTTCAATTGCCTTCAGCATTAGACACTTTTGGTGCCATAATTTCAGAGCTTTTCTGAGTCTGCATTGCTCCAGAGTCTGAGAGAAAGAACTGAGACAGAAGACATTGAGACAGCAAAGAGGCTACAGAGGGATACCAGAAAGAGACAGCAGTACAGACATGATGGATGACAGAGGGTAAAAGGGGTTCTTCAGGAGGAGCAGAAAGTCAAGCAGACACTACTACTGATGGCAGGGCTCCAGGAACTGGCTCTTCACTCACTCAGCTCTGAGATGCTCACACAGCCTTGCTTTCCACAGCAGATATACTCTTTGGAGCTTCATCTTTTGGCAGAAGTCATCAAGAGAGCAGCCTGTTTTCTCTGGAAGCCATCTCTCTACAGTCCACACAGGCTGATCTTCATGCCTCTTTGCTGCAGTCTTGTCAGCTGATGAGCTTATAATTGGTTCTTAATCAGTTACAGTGAGTGACAGAAGACAAGGTTTGTCAGCATGCATTCCTAAAAAACCCAGCCCAGCCCAGCCTCAAACTGTTTATTTTCAGCAAGGTTTAAGAAGTTCTGCTAGGTTTATGAAGCAGAGCAACAAACCTCCCTGTAGCTTCACTGACACATCCAGAACTAGTCCTCTGCCCACCCTGGCTTGTTAATACCACACATCATCTGATCCCCTCTGTTATCAGGCTCCTTTCAGCTGCTTTTCACCACACAAGAAGAGAAGGAAGGAGCCTGAGCACCTCTGAATCCTAGATTTTGGACAGAGCCCAAGCTGCTCACCATAATGCTGCCTCCATTGCAGGAGGAAGAAGTTCAGCATTGCTTGCTTATCACCTTCTGTGACCTGCAGCATCTGAACCCACTGCTGGAAGTGTTTCCTCAGTGATGCTGCTGTGAGATGGGCCAGGCTGCACCTGTAAAGGGCCTTCTGCTCAACAGCCTCCTTCCATGCACTGAAGCACCTGAGAATAACAAAGGAAAATAAAACCACATGCATGAGCTTGTGTCTCTTCCTGGGACTGGTTTTAGTTCAGGAAAGACAGACAGAAGATGTTGTCTTCTGAGCTTCTATTTGTTTATTTCATTAAAATGCCACTGTCATGCTTAGGGCAGAGCAGGTTTGGTCTTTCATGACATCAAAGGTCAGGACCAAAAAGCTTTGGCAGTGCACAGGAGGCAAGTCAATGTCTCTGGCCACAGCAATTCCTTTTCATGTTTCTATCCCTACTTTCATCTTTATTAACTCCTAAACCAAAAGAATAGGTTGGCTTTAAGATGGAACAACACACACTGCCTGGGCTGGCTCAGTCATTCCTTGGACTTTCACAGTGAAGAGACTTTTCACATGCAAAACAGACCATATCAACTTACTGGAAGACCAAGTGTCTTTGGATCCGAGTCTTCAGTGCTAAAATCTGCTTCTTCTCCAAGCATCGGGTATGCCACAGACAGAAAATGTTTTGTAGCTGCTTCTTCTCCAGCAGAGCACAGGCTTCCAAAAACCTGGCTTCCTCTTTGCTCAGCAGCTCCTTCTGCAGGCGCCACAGTCTGAAAGCTGCTGTGTCACAGGGCAAGAGATTGACAGGAAGGGAAGCAACTTAGAAGAACTTCAAACAACTTAAGTGTCACACAGCAAACACTCCCTGTCTAGATTCCAGGTGTCTGAGAAAGGACATTTAAGGGAGACAGCTTACACTGCTGGAGCCACAGCATCTGCTGCAGCTGAATTAATACAGGGAACAAGGCAAAAGGTCTGTGACACAGCACATGGGCCACCCTCCACCATCAAAGCTACCAGCCCAGCTATTTGTAGAATCAGACTCTGCAAGAGTCCAGCCAAAGCAACAGCTAGACACAAACCAAGAAACATAGTGGAACAGTGACTACCTTCAAGCTGTTCCAAGGTGATGGAACATGTGCTTACCAGCCAACTGTCTCATATCTCTGATTGCCTGAGCTCTCCAGGACTCATCTCCTCTCTGCCTACGATGAAGCTGTGTCCACAGTGCTCTCTCCACCCTGAAAAAAGTCACAGGCAAGCTTTAACATCTCTCTGTCCAAAGAGACATTCAAAGAACAGAATCCACAGTCTTCCTTCTCCCTAGGTAGCTTTCTCTTTTTGTCTGGACTTGTTCTTCTGCCATCAGAATCAGAAAGCACAACAACAGGTTTTCTTTTCACACCTCTACTGTCCTGCCAGAGACTGCAGTATTGCCTCACTCCAGTTTCATTTACACCTGTATCACATAGACAGGTGATAGCTGAACTCAAGAAGTAGTACAGGAGGACTTCTGTCAGACACTCAAATCAGACTGAGAACACTAGTGCACAGAAGCTCTGGAATAGGATCATTTACTTCTTAAAACTCAGTTCCTAATTCCTCCAGTGCTTACCTGCAGCAATACACCCAAAGACCAGGAAAGAAGTTTCCCATCATTTGAGAAACACTTTCCCCTGAGTTTGCAAACCTCCACTTGTCCAAGACAACAGAAAGAGAATGCTCTCAGCTTACCTACAAGCCTGCTCAGCTTCCTTTGAGTACCCTGCTGTAAGCTGCTGCTGAGCTGATGTTGTCATAGTTGCTAATCGTCCTACTCCAGAAAACCCCACTGATGAACTTCGGGTACAAGAACATGGCTCAGGCTGCAGACCTTGCTTCTTGCTCCATCTTGCCACAGCTTCCTTCCACTGAAGAAGAAACCACACAATTAGAACTGCAAGGCCCACATCACTGAATTTCACACAGGGTAACCCTTCCTCCTCCCTAACCAAACAGGATTTCTGCCTTCTCTGCACAACAGAAACTCATGGCAGCACTTCTAACATCCCTAGCCCATCCTCACCCTGTGGAAGCTGTCAGCTAGCAGAGCTGAGGCATGTCTCTGTTGAGCCACCTCCAGCTGCATCCTCCCCTGGCACAGAGCCCACCGAAAAGCACCAAGGCCCTTCCGAAGCAGTTGCTGTCTGTAAAGCTGCTTGGCTGCAGCTTTTTTCCAGAGGATGTGTCCCCTCCAGGCTTGGAAACATCTAGCTAGCATCTGTCTGTCACACATGTGCTGGAAACTTGAAGAGAAAAAAACAAAAGTGAGCTCCAGTTAACAGATAGCTAAAGACAACTAGGAGGCAATCAGAGATCAGCCATCAGGCTCAAAAGAGGCTCAAACCATTCTCAAGAGTGGAAAACCTCCAGCCTCACAGCAAATTAAACTGGCAGCAATCTCATACACATCTTATTCACAGGTCACAAATTTGAATCCCATCTCATGGATAAGCCCAGTTCTTGATCTTCACTAACTCTGTGGTGAGCACACTGGACTTTGTTGCACTGAAAAGCAGCACATATGGTACCAACGCTGCTTCACTGCTAGCACTGGGCAAGGTTGAATTTAAAAGCCACAACTGAAAAGATACAGCAATTATTTTTTTGGTGCATGCTCCATTCCAGCTGGCAACCCTTTGCAAAGAAATGGATGCAGCCCCTGAGCTGAACAATGCAGAATAACATAGCTTAAGTCCTAAAACCCAAACATTCCCAGGAACGTGGCTCCTTAGACACTTTCCAGCAAATTATTCCCTCCTGTTAACTACCAGCACACTCACACTTAAAACCAGAGTATTTTTACCTTTGATCATTCACCTTCAACAAACAGAAGCTGTTCCCTGAGAACTGCAAACAGACAAGAGACAGTAACTCACATGATTATTCACACTACTCTGTTGAAGACTTTAAGCACTGTCAGTCATTTTGGGTGGTGACCAGAACAGTGCTGCCTCAGGCTAGTGGTCATGATATGGCAGATACCTTTGGCACTGCTCTATGACTACTCTTACATACCTCAGACATGGAAAAGCAGAACAGAACTGAATCTCACAGCCCTTCAACTATGTACAGAGTGAAAAAAACCCACCTTCTAATGCCTTCCTTCTGCATATAGATCCACGGAGTATAAACAGATGTTCCCAAGACCAACAAAGTTAATAAGCTTCTTTAGGAAGAAGCACATGAGACAGAAAGATGCATATGTTGGGATGTAGCAGGTCCATAAGAGAGGACAATCTAGCCAATCAGTGCCAGAAAAACATTACTGGACAAGCATCCCCATCACTGTTGTTTCCCAACTCTGTACCTCCAGCATGAAGTGGAAACAAGCACTAGTAATATCTGTGAACAGGAATACTATAGTGAACACACACTCACCTCTATGCACACATTTTCCTGTGTCTGGCTCTTTTCCTCAGAGCACTGTGGTTCTTTGGCAGTCCTCTCCACAGAAGGTTCTTCAGACTGGTGGAGATTGGCATCAGATTCCCAATTCCTCCTGCTCTGGTGGGAGGATTTGTTTCTCCTTCCTTCTCTGCTCACATTCATACAATCTGTGCTAGAATACTCACCAAAGCCTTCTTCAACCCAGCTACTGAAAGGACTGGGCTGGTTGCTGCCCACTGCAGCCACTCTGCTGGCCACTCGTGCTCCTGAGTCATACACCTCTTCTGACTCTTCCCTGGGCTTAACATGAGGCTCAGAGTTGTTGACTGCTACAGGTTTAATCCTAAGCTGCTGGACTGGTCTAAACTCTTTATCTCCAGAAGAAGTGACTCTTACACACACTTCCCTTGGAGTCCCATACATAGCTACACCAACATTCACCTGAGCCTCCCCCAAATCTGTCTCCAGTGATACCTGCAGACTCTCTGGATACAGACTGGCTGGAAGGTCTTTCTTCCAAGATACAGCACACGAGGCTGCCCCACTAGATGCCTCTTCTCCTTTGAGAAACTTGCCAGAAGAATGACTTTTTGTGTTAACATAAAGGCTACCAGTTTCCAGAGTTGCCTTTGCCTGGGACTGGCACCTGAAATAAGGGGAGCAATCATAGGGGGAAGCTGCTTCTGTATCCACTAGCCTGCCAGAGCCCACCCCAGAAGGGAGGGTTCCTGGCTGGATGTCACCTGAAGTTTGGGTTCTCCATGTGTTTGAGTCAATGTATCCATATGCATGAGAGACAGACAGAGGTTCTGCATGACTGAAGTCCCTTGTCATTCCACTAAGGCTCCAGTCTTTAGCAAATGGGACACCCCATTTCAATCTTGCCTGAGCTGCACTGGTCTTTACTGCAGCAAGCTGCTCTCTTGTGCTCAGGATACCAGCAGGTGAATCATCAGGAGCAAAGCACAAACCACTGCTGACTGCAGAAGACCTGGGCTCCTGAGGGAGAGAGCCCCACACCCCCATCAGAGCAGTTTCTTCTTTAAGCCTCTGGATTGACCAGTACAGGCTAGCAGAAATCTGTGAGGATTTCAGAAGGGACTGAAAGGACTCCAAACCAGATGGATCAAGCTCCCCCAAGGTCAGGGCTGAACTATGGCAAGCGTTCACACTTTTGCTTGAGCTCCTCGAAGAGGGACACACCACTGAGTCCTGCCTAAGAGGGGAACCTACACCATGAGGTGACAGATGTGCACTGACCAGTGAAGGGTTCACAAGATCCATACAAGAAGCAGCAGGAGGCTGATGCTGTTGTTTTTCCAGTGGATAGTCACTGTTCTTGTTCCTGCTTTCTAAACAGCGCTGGCGAGCAGTGTGTATGGAGCAGCTGCCAGCTGCCTTTGCTTCCTGATGGTGGTGTTGAGGAAAGGCAATGCCCTCACTCCTTCTCCCTTCTAACATACAAGCCTCAAGGCAGGAGTTTCTCTGAGGGAGATTCACAGCAGGGAGTCCTGACAAAGCAAGATGGGGAATCCTATGAGCCACAGGCTTAGAGCTGTGCTGCTGCAGCCTAGTGCAGAGATTATCCTGCTGCTGGAAGCAGGAACTGGAGAACTGACTGGTGGTGTCCTGGAATGGCTGAGAAGGGCAGGAGAGATTAGTCTGTCTCAGACTAGGACCTCTCTTCCTGGCTGACACAGGTGCAGTACACAGCTGGCCTTGTTCTGCTGTCTGTCTGGGAGTCACATAGAATGCTCCAGCCTCAAGCCAGCGATGGGAAATGTCTGCTTGGCTTCTAGTGCCCAAATACAGATCAACATCCACATTCCTCTGAACGTTTCTTTGCTCTGAAGAAAAAGAAGAAGTATAAACAAAGCAGCATGCATACTTCTCATCATATCTTCCCTCCTTTGCCAAAGGCTTTGGGTACTTGTGAATTTCTTGTTTCCCCACCCACCAGCCTCTCTCCTGAAAGTATTAAGGACACCACTCTCTTCTTGTTTCACAGCAGACAATCACGTCTGGCAGAGCAGGAAGGGCTGAAGGGGACAGACTCAGTTCTCAACAGAAAACCTGGAAAACAAAGACTTCCAGCATTATGCATTCACCTGCAGCCTCAGAAACAACTTGTTGCTAGCAAGACTGAATTATCCTGCTCCCTATACAAGGTAGTCTGCAGCTGCTTTTCCAGAATGCTTTAGCTGCAGCCAGATCTATGTGACACCTAACAATGTCTTAAAGAAAATATTTTTACAGAAGTCAGAGCACCATGGTTCCAGCTGGAGTTCAACACTTACCTCTCTTCCCTGACTGGAAATCCAGCTCAGATCTCCTCCACACTTGTATCTTCTCCAGGGATGACAGAAAAGGTACTGGACTTAAGGTACTGCTTTAATTGCTTAACAAGTGAAAACCTGGTCATGTATCATGCTACAGCCCTGTAAAAGTTCAAGGCTATGCAGCAGGCCAGTTTCTTCTCATCCACACTAAAGGATGAAACCATGATTACACATTCAGGGCTGTCTGTTGCCCCCTAACCTGGAAGAGTTACAGCATAGATGGGAGACCTAATTTGCAGCCTAGCCACTAAGCCAGATGGTTATACACAAAACACTCAGGCTGAGCACAGATTCATAACAGGTTAACAGGCAGTGCAATCTGAGGGGACTGTGCTTTCATTCCCACAAATTTTAAAAGCTACTTGTCAATCACTCTGCCACTCTCACAACCATTCTTTTCCACCTACCTTTTACAAAATGAACATGGTGTTGTGAAAAACACACCTATATCTTAAAAAAACCTTCCTCAATAACAAGAGACAGCACAGCCTATGGAATCAATCTCCATTGTCTTTTTCCAACATGCTCAGACACCAGAAAGCCTCTTGTCAAATTGCATTCTGTTTCCAAACTATGTTTATCTAATGCTCTTCTTAGAAAGCACCTGAGTCTTGGTCATCCCTGTTTGCAAACAGCCTGCTTGTCCTTCTCACATGTAAAGTCTTCCAATAACCACCACAACCTGGAGTACCTTCAATGACTAAAGCCACAGGAGAGAGTCATGCAGTGCTGCAGTTATCCTTGGGAACTGCTGTTCCTGCCTTTCATACATCACCAAGTGTACCATGAACAGAAAGATCCCATGATTTTTTTCAGACAAGTAGAAGTTGGCAACTAGAGAGTGAAAAGACAAAACATTGCTGCTGCCTTCAGGGTACCTATCACTGCATGAAGTATAGCCAGAAACCACAGCATGCTGGTGTTCCATACAAGCACACCTTGCATCCCAGGGATATCCAGCCAACTAGCAATGTATCACAAACAGCTGTTACAAAGGCTGTGAACTGTGAAAGGACATGAAACAATCATGTTTATCAGTGTTGGTTTGCTCTATGAGCACCTAAAACCTGCCACTGGTCTACTTTACTGAAGAACCTAGATATAATCTGTTTTCTTGATAACTCACGATTTTTTCAGTTCACCATTTCAGTTCTTTCTGCCAGGTTCCAGGCTCTCAATACACTGCCATGATTATTTTAGGTGTTGTTCTCCACCTCACTCATTCCCAATTTCAGCCTCATTGAGATCAGGAAGAGTCAATGTCCTTTAAAAACCATGGTTTTCTGCCTTCCCATAATTGCCATTCAGGGCTTTAATGTAACCACTTTTTTGCAGTAGTTAATCTTCCTCCAAAGGCAACAAGATTTTATGAAGTGCTTTTTTAAAACTTCTTCTAAGGCCAAGAGAGATCCTCAAGGCAAGCTGCACATTTTGTGAACTGCAGAATCCATGACCAATGGGTTTCACAGCAGCTTTTATGTTTCCAGCTAAAACATTCAATGCATACTTACTAGATATACTTTGTAGCAACACATTAACACGAGAACCTAAACCAAATCCAATTAAGCAAGCAAAAATTAAGCTCATCAATGTATTTCTGTTATTATAAGCAAAAGGAAGTAAATAGCATTGCTCATGAAAAGTAAATCAAACTCTTTTAAGTGCATGCCATTTTAGCATTCTGGTAACCATGTCAGACCCATAAATAAACACATAAGCACTGCACAGACAATGCTGATTTTCCCATCCCTGCAGACCAAGGCTGACCCATTTCCCACTGCAAGCTGGGACCAGCAGTTGGCCCAAGATCATACTTCATGTGCCTTGCAAACAAGGCTTTTCCTCCACCAACCAAACCAACACTGCCATCCCACGAGCCTCTCATTGCCATTTTAAGATCCCCAGACACACACAAGTGGTCTTCCCTCAAGCAGAGAGGGCAGCCACTGCTCCACAATCTTTCCTGTGGTGCCACCCAAGGACAAGCCGGTGTCCTGGGATGCAGTGGTGGGAGCAGGGGGGCTATCACCCACAGCCCCTGCCCAGGGGAGCCATTTCAGACCTGCTCTCAGCTGGCACACGCTCCAGATCCCCACTCAGCACCCTTGAGGGCTCCCGGTGCTCTCCACAGCTGCAAACCCCTCTCCTCATAGGCACTTACTCACTCTGATAGCTGCTGCTGGACATGCTGCTTGGCCTCACCAGAACCTCAGGGTTCTCCGTGCCTGTGCCTCTGAGTGCAAGGGCAAACCTACAGCTCTGTCCCCCCTTAATGCCCAAACCCCAGCAGCCAGCTTGCTCCAGCTGGGTTCACCGTAAGCAGCTTATCCCCCTTGATTAGCAACGCTGCCTGCCGCTGGGGCTGCAGATGGCAGCAGGAAAGCCGCTCTGCCCCACAGCTAATGAGAGCCCTGAGGGTGGCCCAGAGGAGGTGGGGCCTGGGCGCCTCACACCTCCCTCGGGGCACGCTGGTCAGTGGTGCTGGGTGGCAGGGCCGAGCTCCACGCTCACCCCTAGGAGAGCAGGGGCGAGCCCAGGGCGGCTTGGGGGTGTAAGGCTGGGTGTGAAGGCAGGAGGGAGCACGGCAGGTTAATCCCCTCCCACCCCTCGGGCTGCCAGAGGGATGATGGCACTGAGGAAGGCTCCTGCAGCAGGCAGGTTAATCCTGCAGAGCTGCCAGCTCATCATCAAAAGCCCAAGCATGTCAGACCCTGAAGATTTAGTCAGACAAAACAACCTGAGCACAGTATCACCCCTGCTGCACGGCTGGGTGAGAAGACCTCACTGCCAGGCACCCAGGAGCCCCGTGGTGAAGCCAGCCTGCCCAGATCAGCATGGCTGAATCCCCCCAGGCCCTGCTAAAGCAGGTACTGATCCAAGAGCACCGCGGTGCTTATTGCAAGCACCACCAAAACAAATGCCCTGCTCCTCAGAAGCCAATTTGATCACCAACCTTCTGATTTACTGCCCACAACAAGTATCCCTGAGGCACAGTAAGCCCAGCATAACTCTTGCCTTGCTCTGCTCCCTTGAGCTTCTAAACGTGCTGAATTCTCCACAGAAGAGCACACAGCTGCAGAGCTAGACAGGTAACAAGAGATTTTGTGGCATCTTTCATGATGGAGAATGGCTGGGAAGGTCTCTCTGTGCAAATGCCCAAAAAGCATTGCCTTTCTATCAGTTGTACCCTCTAGTTGTCTGAGAAAAGCTTAGACTAGAAGCCATTGAAGCCCTGTAGACCTTCCCCCAGACTGCCTGGTGACAGTCCCAAATTCTCAGCAGTACCTACATTTTCAAATGAGACATAGGTGACCAGTGTTAACTTTCCAACACAGAAAAACTGTGTTCATTTTATAGTTTTCTTAGAAAAATGTAACATTTCAAGTTCTGTTAAAACAGGCAGCTGAAAGCAACAGGACAATTCAAGGCACAGAGTATCTATATCAACAGCCATTTTAAGTCACCTCAGGTACATTCAACTTGCAGAAAAACATCAGTGAGTAAAACCCAACACAAGATCCTGGGACTACCAGCAGCTCCCTAGCCCAAAAAGAGCATTTTATATGAGCCCCAGCTTGTACAAACCACCACAGCTAGCAGAGGGAGTTATGGTCATAAATCTTAGTTTGCCATCAAAGACAGCCCTCAGGAACTCCCAGATGTTTCCTGGAAAAGTACCTGCCTAAAAGCAGGCTAAACCATATTGTTTCAGAGCAGTCCATAAGCCTTTTAAACACAGGTTGACCAGGAGTATTTTGAGGGGTTCCCTTCCTTCCAGTAAAGAGGACACACAAGACAAGTCTTGGAAGACTGCAGAAGGTGCATCCAGTCACACATACAGAGGAGGGATTTAGGGGGAGGGAGGAAAGAAGAGTATCAGGATTACAAAGAGTCACAGTGTTTAACATGACATCTCCAACACCTTCTGGAGTTACTGCAGGAACTCATCTGCCTAACCTTCAGGGAGTCAAAAGACATGACAAATCTTATCCTCTCCTGTTTGCTCGGTAGCAGGTGTTGCTCCATCAGCACAGACAAGGGAAGAGCAGGAGGCTGGATTAGGCAAGTGAAGCGTCCGTTGTGCTGCAGGGGGCCTCAGTACGGCTGCTGGGCTGTCTTGCTCGAGTCAGGCCACTGGGGAGGGGCATTCTGCTGATCAATTGGCTCATAGGCACTGCGATCCTGGCCTGCACGGCCAACACCTGAATGGAGAGGGAGAGAACAAGCTTGGAAAAAAACCCCCAAAAGCAGAAGAACTGAATCCTCTAGAAGAAACCAACTGCTCAGAGGTACACCACATTAGCTGCCATATCAGCATCCCAGCATCTGTGTTCTGTGACCCTCACTACACAGACAGGAGGTTAGAAAACTCATCCTTCCAACAAAGGCAAAGCAAATGAGATGCATTTGAACATGCTTCTTCATTCCTTGAGAAATGCTCTCTTAGTAGCCAGATGGCTGGGGAAGGCAAGACCCACAACACTACATAGCAGTGCAACAGGTTCCTGTAACAACTTATTTCAGCAAGATTAAGTTTATGAGGTCTAGTGGAAAGACAGACAAAACCAGAAGCAGCAGGAACCATGACTAGCTGACAGCACAGATTTAAGAGCATCATTCATCTATGAACCACTCTTCCCAACAACACAGCAATGCCACAAGTGTGCCACACCATGGCACTAAATTTGAATTCAGCAGTGTTCTCAATTGCACTATGAACAATTTGCCTGTGGCACAAAACTGCTACAAAATCATGTTAATACCCAGGGAATGAGCAAGGAAAGGAGACAGAGAATGTGCATGGAGGTCTCTTTATCTGTAAGCCAGACATCTGCCATAGCTAGGAAGAAATCTGAATCAAAGGTGGACACCTAACCATATGAGAGGTTTGTTCTTTGCAGCAAGGATGCTGCCAAGCAACAAAAAGGGATTTTGCATGGAAGGAAAACAAGATAGAGGAGATGGGGAAAAATGCAACACTTAAGTTCAAAAGGAAAAAGCCAGACAGAAGGAAAATGAGAGAGGAAATTTGTCAACCACGTTCAATAAAACAGCACACAGTTTGTACTGCAAATCTTACAGAAAGACAGTTCAGGAGAGGATATGAAACTACAAAGTGTCTGAATTCCAACCTCAGCTTGAGAGAAGACTCTCAGCCAGTATTGTGCCTGTGTTGGGATAGGGTGGTTGAAAAGGAACACTTACAAATG
Organism: Galbula dea; assembly: GCA_013399015.1. Lineage (NCBI taxonomy): Eukaryota > Metazoa > Chordata > Aves > Piciformes > Galbulidae > Galbula > Galbula dea. Next base: position 368,170 of record VWZX01006832.1, on the reverse strand, counting down.
GCAAGCAAAGGGATGAACTCCTCAGTGGTACCTAGACTTCCCATGGGATACAAATGTCAAACCCCAGCGATCGCAAGTGTAGTGAGCAACTAATAAAAACTTGCACAAACATGGCCCACAGCAAGACACTGCAGTTGACTCACAGGCCTTCTGATCCAGTTAAGACACAAGTAGCTAACAGAGAAGACACCCACATTCCACTAGCAGAGAGATGGCAAACAGCACATAGTGCCTTAAGCCATAGTTTCCTTCCACAGCCTCTCCTCCTCTGCAGGTAACCAGCGCTGTTCACAGGAAGTGTTGTCACCTTCTTTGCTAGCACTGGAACAGCACAAGTGACACCTTTCAAACACTGTAGTGCAGCCATATCACCCTGTGACCTGCACAACCTTCTCAGGAAGGCCAAAAGGTAACTATGCCAGGCTGCTGGTTTTGCTAGGGTGAACTCCCACACAATCAAAAATCCCTGGCAGCTGCCCTGGCATGAACTAGCACCAGGCATGCTTGGCAAAGAAGCTGATGAGACCCAAAACGCGCAGCCACAGTCCCTTCTCTCTGGAAAGGCTGCCACATTACCACTACCAAGTACAACCAGGAGAAAAGTGAATATCTCCATGCACAGTCCCATGAGGTAAACATCAGTCCTATTTTCCAGGTGAAGAAATGGAAGTCCAAAGCAATCAAGGTAGCTAGGAAATGTAAGACCCAGAGAAAGCATGGAATTAGAAATCCAGCTTCTTTCCCCCTCATGCATAATCCAGCTAGAGGGGATGCTGCCTTTACTTTCCCCTGGAAGGAAAAGAAAGGTTCAGCAAAGAAAGAAGGACACCCAAAGTCTTCCAATATGCACACACAAATGCAGGAGGAGAAGAGAGGAAAAGCCTCTCATTTATACTGAGTAAAAGAGACAGCAGCAGTATCAATACCATTGTGGGCAAAATGAGAGTCAGATGAGGACTCCAGGTCTGCAAGCGAAGAGGGGAAGAATGTAAAGTTAAGGCTAAGACGAGAGAGAAAGAAAACAGAGCAAGCACTCTCCCTCCCTGAAAAGCCACACAGAGCTCAGGCTGAAGGGTCCAAAGTGCAAGGCAGTCTCCCTAACCCCAGAGGAGTAGGCCCACAGTGACATGGAGACAGAGGAAGCATCCTACCTATGTTAAAGGTGTACTCTCCTCCACGCTCCCGATACATTCGATACAGTAGGTAGCAGGACACGGGTTTCAGGAGGAGGCTGAAGATGGCCATGCCTATACTGAAACGTATCACACCAATCAGATGGCTGTTTGGAGGGTAGAAGACACAGATGTGAATGATGTCTGTGAGGACTGTGAGTAGCAGGCCAGTCAGGAACTGGAAACAAAGAGAAAATGTGACATGAACTGAAAGGGGACTAACCACTAGGATTAACTGTCAGCTACAGTGTCCATTTGCTGCAAAACCTGTGTTGACACAATCATGCCTTTACCCCAGTATCACACATTGCTAGCCCCTGACTCTGCCCCAGGCAGACAGAACTCTCTAAATGATCTTGTATTTCATGCATCTTCTTCACATCTGTCAGACACCCTCTCATTATATGCTCCAGGATTGTTTATTTTTGCTTGCCAATCTCTTTAATGTTCAGAGAAGGGATTTCTAAAGCCTGTCCAACTCAGGCATGTTAAATGCACTGAGTCCTCCTCTGGCATTACAAGTCACAACAGCAGGTGAAAAAAAGCAAGAATCAAACCTGCCTCAGCTCTGAGAAGCAAAATAAGCAATAGTGAATGCTTCTCATCATGGCTTAGAGTACTTAATAGATTTATAGGCTCTCTTACAAAAAATCAAAACAACCCAACAAGGGAATTTGGCTTGTTTACTGCTGTATTTGCAACAGCTGAAAATCATCACTGATTCAGAGATGCTGCTTCTGCCCTCCACCCTCTCCCTGAGCAGCCTGCTGGAGGCATGTACCCTCACACTCACCATCACAATGGCATCAAGGGAATCTCGCTGCACAATGGCCCAGATCCCCACTGCAAGGACACTGAAATTTCCCCAGGAATAGGAGGCTGGAAAGATGTGGTTCATGCATCCCCTGCCAAACAAGACAAAAAAAATCCCCAAACCAGTCCACATTCACAATATGCCTGCACAGTTTGTTTACCTTCATCCCTCTTCCCATACAACCTCACTCTTGGATTTAGGATCTTCTTGCACAAAGAGGGAGTGCTGATTCCCTGAGAATATCCCATTCCTAGTTTGAAGGAGTACCCTCTTCTCACCCAGGCCAGAGCAGTCACCAATCACTCACCACGCTGTGAGCAGCCAGTGTACCAGAACGATGGCCTACAAAACAACAACAGAGAGAAGTCAGGTCAGGAGCTGGGAGAACTCTGGCAGGATCCACATGAAATGACACCATCTTGTTTCTGAGGGACAGGTGGAAGAGTGCCCTGGATCCATGAACCAGGGCAGAAAGCTAGTGTAGCAACTGGGACAGTGAAGACACAAGGCCATATTTCTCTGCTTCTGCTGCTGAGTATTTCCTGTGGTGCCACACTGTAGTCATTCATTATTGTTGTCATCTCTGTCGACAGATGATTCAGGGCTCACTTAGGCTTTTCTAAATGGGTTATTGATTTGGGAACTCCAGAAGAGTTTGCACAGAAAGCTGGGCAAACTGTTCACACTACACTAGCACAGTTTATACATGACCAATCTGCCATCCCATCACCAAGAAGTTCAGGATAGTCATACCTGCAGGTCCCAGAAAGTTCCCTCCAGTCCTTAGTACATCCACCTTTTACCTCCCTCCGGTTTGTTCAGAGCAGTGATTCAACCTTACTGCAATATTTACAGACCTGAAGGCATCTTTGAGGAATCTAAGAACCTGATCCTGCTCTTCTCACTCCCAGTGAAGCCACCAGGGCCCAAATGCTGGCAGTGCCTAAGCAGCAATAAGATAACTGTCACAAATTCTGAACTTTGCAAATGCCCTTCATGATCCTGATCCTTGTGCTCAAGGGGACAGATCCAAGAAGCAAGCATCTTACTGTAACAAGTGACAAAGGATTCTCTTTCCCAGCATTTGACATTTCTGTAACCAAGGAGACATATTCTATGTGTTTATGAAGACAGCAGATGGAAACAAGAATATACCAGACCTATAACCATGCACTCACTGGCTTTGGAGCCTGCTGGCCAATCTCAACAATGGGAGATCACTCAGCTTTACTCTCTAAACATTTGTGAAAACAAGAATAGGGGAGTCAGACTCTTAGTAGCTTTGTAAAAGAAAGGCTGAAGCCCAGACATCTCAGAGGACCCATGAGAAAGAGGCAGTCTTCCATTTTCTCTAACTGTGAGAAAGGCTCCAATTGGCAGCAGAAGTAATGAATAAATAGAGAAAAGCTGTATGCAGAGAGCATTGAGACACTAACAAAAAAAATGAGATCTACTGATATCCTGTGACATTCATGGACTTAGAACATCTAGCCATGCTCTAAATTAATGCAAAACTAGTCACTCAAGAAGAGAGTTAATAACCAGTGAAGCTGTGACATGAGTGAAGTGCAGCCAAGAACTCAACAGGAGTGACACATCTGCTGTGGCTCACACTGCTCTGCCAAGAGACCACAATGGAGATGCTTTATGAGAAGACAGAACTCTTCACTGCAGGACCCTAGCACATCTGCTGAGCCCTCACCCTGAGTAGCCTCCACTCTGTCACGACTTCAAACACTGTTCAAATAGATTTTTATTAATGAATTTTTTAATTGTCCATGAAAGCATACAAAATGCTTCAGCACACCCCCCCCCATGCTTTCACTTCCCCCAAATTGTACCACCCAGATGAGGCAGAGACTGCTAATCAGTAAAATACAAGGCATCCTTGGGTAAGAATGGAGATGTGCAAATAGCATTTACACAAGAGACTAGCACAACATCAGGGAAATTCTTAATTAGGTAGTATTTAATTGCACATTACAGACTCACAAGACCCCTCAAGGCTCACCAGTTAACATAATTAGGTAGGGTGGCTTTTCTTTTTTTTAAAGCTGCCTAGATCAATATTGCAATTATTAAATTATGAAGCATGCTTAGTCATCAGCATAAAATCATGTGAACTAGGCATGATAGCATGAGGAACTGTTGAAATAAACCCAAGGCATTCCCTTCCTGGTTATTAGTCCAATTTAGCCAACAGTTCTTCAGGGTGCTTTGGAATTAGCTGGTGGTCTTAGTATGCTTTAACACAGAAAATGTAGCATTAATGAAAAACATTCTTTAAAGCTACAGTCACTATGTGAGATTAGATAATTTGCAGGCAGTCTCCTGATGAGACAGCAGAAGCATCCATCTGTTCAAGGACTTAAATCTGCACCTAAGGCAGGCAGCACATTCTTCTTTTGAGAAACTAACTCCTAGGTCTTGAACTAGTGCCGAGAACAGAAAATAAAGTGGGGCCTTTGTCCCCATCCCTTCTGGGCAGAAGGATGACCATGTGATTAAAAGCATCCCATTGGAAATTGGGGAAAGCTAAGAGAAATTCCTAGCTCCTCTGCAAATCCCAGCATGGGATGAAACTAATTGCCAAGCATAAAAAGAGCCTGGACCTGCCTGGGTCTCGTTAGAAGGGAAACTCTTTGGCACAAGAACTCGCTCCTTCAAACCTGCTTCAGCACAGGACCTGGCACAAGGCTGAATTTCAACTAATTAAAAATTGCATGGCTCAAAATTACAATTATTTTCTTGTAGTATTGAACTTTCAAAATTTGGTTTACTTTTGGGCTTGGGTTTTTTTGTTGTTGCTGTTTTTGGGGGGTTTTTTGAGTGTGAGCTCATCTACTCTGGGAATGACATATTTACCTGAGGATAAACCAACCAAAACACAGATCTGAGTGGCCACCCATGAGGATGCTCCTCATTATTATAATAGAGTGCTAATAATGAGTGTGGTTAGGCAGTGGAAAGGCTCTGTCCAATAGGGCTGTGGTGGCTCCTTCCTTAGAGATTTTTAAAAGCCAGCTGAATTGTGAATTGAGCCATTTGATCTAACTTTGAAGTTCGCTTTGCTTTGAGCAGATGACACACAGAGGTCTCTTTTAATCTAACTTGTTCTATGGTGCTGTGACCTAGCATTTAAAAATGCCCTCACACAAAGCCTGCATTTCCAGGTACATGGATTGCAGGGCACTCACTGTCCAGGCTTGATCCAACTCAAACTTTGTATTTGGAGGCTCTGCATAGTTACTGCATTAAGCCTAGATGGCAAGCACTCACTGCAAAAACATGGCTCTGATGCTTCCCACACGCTTTGCTAAGCATTACTCTTAGAGCTGAGCCAGTAAGATGCTGTTTGATGAGCATATTCATCAGCCATTCTAGGGTAAAGCCTCCTACAGTAATTTTGTAGCTCTGCAAATAACTTACAGAGAGACCTCAGGGCTAAGACGTTGTTGTATTCTGGCACAAACACAGCTCAGTCATGCAGTCTTCTTGGAACTACTTTTATCACAAGGCTCATCTTTTTGATCTCACAGAAGCTGTAAGCAGCTCATGCCAAAGAATGGCAGTAGTGTGTCTTACTTGCAGTCCCCTTCTGACTAAGACTCCTTCCCACCTTTGCAATATGTTTCAGGGAAGCAGGACCTCACCCAGGAACAGTACAAAGATACAGGTGCAATTATTAACTCCCTATTCCCCAGCTCTTCAGCCCCAGAGCAGTACTGACAGACTTGACAACAAGGAATTTCTCAATGCTGAAAACAGTTTACCCAGGACAAGCTCCCTCCTATCTAATTAGGGATTTGGGAATGGTTGTCTGAAACCAGAGAAGAAAGGCAACATTTCAGTTGTATTGTCACAGGGTCTCATTCATTCAAGAAGTATTTTTCAGCTCCCCTATCCCCATCTCCCATGATGGAACACGAATTTCATGTTGGCAAACTGTTTAATTACATGGCCTTATTTTTCACTGCTGTTTTAGGATGGGGAAAAAAAAAATCAAACCAAGTTACAAAAGAAAGAGGTGGCAAGATCTTTTCATCTTCTAGGGCCCTGGGAATCACACAATAGTCCAAACTTGTCAGAGCAAGGTATCAGCTAGTTTCCAGAATGTAATGCAATCCACTTGCTAGGCAGTGAAAAACTCATTTGCTTACTTGCCTCTAACCAAAGAAGTTGCCTTTCTTGGTAAACTAGTAAAAGGTGGAAACATCACTCTACGAATGCCAAGCTTTTAATTAGCACAGCCACGTGAAAACCTTCCTGTACAAAGCTGAATTCCTAACAGTAGCCAAGATAACACTATTCTCCCACCCAACCTATAGGCAGCCTGCTCCAAGGCCACTGCTCAAAGCTTTATGAATCAGTAGCAGGAAAAAACTGATGTGATCAGTGATGTTTTCACTCTCTGGGCAAAGCTTTAACCAAAGATAGCACCTGAAACCTGCTGTATCAAAAAAGCAGTGAAGTTGGAAAGAGGCACACGCATACCTAGAAATCTCAGGGCTCTGAAAATAGGAAAGAATAAAGACAAAGAGGAAAATTTAATCTATCAAGGGGCTTCGATATCAAATACATCAAAAGCAAAGAGATTTTAGCATCCTCCAGCTTCTCCACAAGAATCTGCTTCTTCCTAAAGGGAAAAGTGTAACACAACTGTTATAAGTCCATTACTTCCAATTTCTCTGGTTACCAAATACTCACCAAAACTTTCAGATTGCAACAGAGAAGCAATTTCATATGATAACGCCAAAGTCAGTGAGACCATCTTCCTAAGCTATTTTGCCTGAGAAGCCAAAACTTTTCCTCCTCTAGGATCTTGCCTAGTGTTTATCCTGGATTAGCTCTGGTCAGCTGAGCTGCAAACCTTCACGGACACAAGTTAATAACCAGCCACTGTCCCAACCCAGTCCCTGGCCATTTCAGCAAGAGAGAGCCCTGAAGTAAGAGAGCACCTTGGAGTCACCGCCTGCAGAACTTCCCGACCGAGAGCTTTTGCAACGGTTACTCATGTGACGAGGAGCTTTAGAAACACCTCCTGAGTCTTTCCTCTTCGGAGGCCTCTACAGGTCCTGACGAGGCCCTTGGCCCAGAGGGAGAGGAGCAGGAGGAGAAGGAGCAGGAGAAGAAGGAGAGGAGGAGAAGGAGAGGAGGAGAAGGAGAGGAGGAGAAGGAGAGGAGGAGAAGGAGAGGGAAAGGCAGTCTGGGCACAGCGCCCGCTCCCCAGGACACCGTCCCGCCACTTCTCTCCTCCTTCTCCCCGGGCCAGGCCGAGGCACAGCGCTGCCATCCCGGCCGAGCCCCGTCGCAGCCCTCCCGTTCCTCACGGCAGGGCGTCGCCCAGCCCCGGGCCCCGCCGCAGGCTCCGAGCGGGCGGACGAACAGACACGGTTCAGCTCCTCCCCGCCGGGGAAGGTCACAGCGGCTCGGCCCCGCAGACCCTACCTTGAGGTTGACGGCAGGCAACTCCATGGCAGCAACCCGACCGCCCCGGTGAGTCCCGCCAGCGGGGCTGCCTGACGGAGGGCAGGCCCCGGGCCGCCCAGGGGAGGGCGGTGGGGCGGGAGGAGTCCGGACACCGCCCCGCCGGCCCCAGCCCCTCCGCCCTGGAGGGTGCTCGGGTGGAGTAGGGGCACGGCTCTAGGTCAGGAGGGAGGTGGAGGTCCCAGCCTTGTGACACATCAGGCGGTGGTTCCAGAGCGTGCCGTCGTGAGTAGCGCGGTGAGCGGTGGTCTCTGGTGTGTGGGCCCTGTTCCAGGTGAGGATACAGGCTGGGTACTCTCGGTACCTGATGTGTACTGCACAACACCTCCTTCCAAATGGAAAGGAGGGCCACCACCAGGTTAAAAAATGTGCTGGGATGAGCTTGTTGACCCCTAAACACCCAGCCAAACGGTTCTTCCTGCTGCTTGAGAGCTGCAAAAATTATGAGGGGACTTGAACATCCCTGTTCTGGGGAAAGGCTGAGAGAGCTGGGGCTGTTTAGCCTGGAGAAGGGAAGACTGAGGGGGGAGCTTATCAATGCTTATCAATACTTTACCAGTGGGTGTCAGGAGGAAAGGGCCAGTCTTTTCTCAGTGGTGGCTAGGGACAGGGCAAGAGGTAACAGGCACATAAGACTAGATGATCTCCAGAGCCCCCTTCCTACCCCTAACAGTCTGTCATTCTGTGAGGGAAGGTTTGACATGGTACTTGGGCTGTAGTCAGTGTCCAGAAAGGCTTTCTGGAGGAGAAGAAAGCTTTTGTGCACACATCAGTACTATGACAAGAAGTTGAGGAGTGACAAAGGGGCACTTGATATGCTAGCAGTGCTCATCTGTGTCACACAACAACCAAGTCAGGTTCAGGTCAGTCTTTGGGGCTGAGCGCTGGAGTCCCTAACCATGCAGATAGAATGGCTGGCATTGCTTCCTTTGGCCCTAGTTGTTTTTCCCCTAGAACTAAATGATTGGACTCTTTGTCTGGTACAAATCATGGGTTCTTCATCTCAAGTTTTCAGAGAAAGCTTGTCCCATTTTAGAGCTGGGGACGTTGACAAGTGACTAACCCAGCCCCACACAGTACAGCTGTAACTTAGCATTTCCTCTCCAGTTCATAATAGCAGGGTTTTTTCTCAAGTGTAGCAATAAACTAACAGAACCAAGAAGTCAGGATAAGCCCTCTCAAACCCTCCCCTTCTATGCCCAGTGTGTGCCTTACCTGTCTGCAGGATAAGACAACAGTGCTTGACTGGGTCAGTTGCTTGCTTTCATCATGTATTCTTACAGAAAAGATGTGGCCCCTAAGGAATGAGCAAGGAGTCAGGAGTTCATTGCAGAAGCTGAATGTGGAAATGTATGAGTCATCCTTCAATCTCATTTCCAGTTCAAGCAGTGTAACACAAGGTTATGCCTGAGAATTGTGCAGTGCTGAACCTACACTCAGGCATTCTCAAACAAGCCCAAAACACAGCCCTATCTAGCTTGTCCTTCACTGCACCGAGTGCTTTTGACTGCTAATATGCAGCATGTTTGAAGATCTATCTCCCAAGGCAAAATATTAAATGCCATAATGAAACAAGCTAGAGAATGCTAACCAGAGGAAGCAGCACAACAAAACTGACTGTCTGCATAGCTCACTACAGCAGTTAAAAAATAAAAGGCTGGAAAAGTCCCCCCCAGGAATCTCTGAATGTGCCACTTTATTAGATGAAAGATTGAAATATAACTTGTCTATCACCACATGACACATCAGCTATGACTTCATTTCAATTTCTTTGTCTTGCAGGGAAGCCCTGCCTCCATTCACAGCAGTAGTAGCATCAAATGGGATCAATGCTAGTGGTGCCAGTATTGTCAAGCACTGGATTTTACCCTAAATGACAAAAAAGAAATGTGACACCTGGTGTGGAAGGAAAGATAAAGAGAGCCTTTGAACAGCCATATTGCCAGCTCAGTGTTTGGGTGCAGAGAGCAATAGGGATGCCCTTCTGCCAGGATAGGGATCTATCAAAGGAGAACTGCTTCTTATAAAGACAAATCCCACTGTCGCAGTCTAAGTCTAAGCACTGTTTGGATGCAGCAGTAGGTGGGTGTCTGTGCTCCTTCCAGCATTCTCACTCAGAGTGAGGCAGTCTCATTATCATTTATGCAGCATGAGCCATAATTTGGATTGATGTGACTGCTGCTGTTTAGTGCAGAGCATCCCTTTCCCCTTGTACAATAAAAGCTCTTCACTTCGTTTTGTTCATCAGTGTATTGTGCAATTAATTCAGCCTTGCTTATTATATCCTAGCTTTGCACATCCTGGGCTCAAGGGACTTAGAAATGTCTTAATGATCTCATGGCTATGAAAACAATGAGAGCTATGATAGACATTATGCATTTGCATGTCTCTCACACCTCTCTGATCTGGGGGGGTGGTTGGTTTTTATCTCTGCTTTGCTTTGCCTGTACCTTGTAAATTGCCTCTCTGTGTAACCTGCTGTTTCTGTTCTCTTCCCTAGACTTGATAACTCAAAGCAACGTAAACATGGTGAGAAAGATAAGCAGCAAGTTAAAGAAGACCTGCAGGGAGAAGCAGATGACCCAGGAGACTAGAAGCAGGATACATTTTCCTGAGTGGAAGACTGGTCCAGGTGAGTTCAGCTCACTGCAACTAACAGCCAGACATTTGCTGCTTTATTTCACATATATTGGTGGTATGTCTTGAGCAGACTGAAAGCCTCATACACAGCTGGATCCCTTCCTGACAGCATAAAAGGGAGGCTAATAAGGCAGAAATGCTTTTCTTTGTGTTCTCAGGATACTGTACTCTTGGTGGGTAAGGTGATAGCAATTCTGTGGGGAAGCAGAGGAGCTAATACAATTGCTCCTGCTGTCCTTATCTAGCCTGTGGGGATGGAGACAAGCTCACCCCTCATAGTTCTGCCCTTCTCATCTCTCACTTGGGGTCTAGTCTAAAGGTGACTAAAGGCTGCAGCTGCCATCAGTGTCTTTGAGTTGTGCCCCTGGCTGTGGAGCTGAGAGCAATGAAGGCATCAGCTCAGCACAGATGCATATATTACCAAGAAAGCCTTTCTGAATAGCCAGTGAGGAAGGGCATATAGAAGTTGTCCTGCCTCTACAAACTCCCCTTTAAATCCCAATGGGAAATCAGCAAGCAGAAACATTCTTTGGATTGGAGGGGAAACTGAAGGCATTTTGTAATGCTGGCAGTGAGCCTCCTCATGCAACTTCACTGCAAACCAGTCTGTGGCAAGGTGGTTTGGAGGGTGGAGGGGGTTACACTAATGTGCTACCTTCACTTGAAGTCGTTTCAAGCCTCAGCAAGAAAGAGCTGCCCTCTTTCTAAAATCTAACTAGAGCTTTGAGATACAACTGAGGGACTGCACTTCAAGGTTCACTAGGGCTCTAGAAAATGAACTCACATACCAGAAATAGGTTTATGTGGTATATATGGTCACTCAGAACATTCCAAGATAACAAGAGCTTGTGGGGTTTTTTTCTTACCAAAACAAATATGAAAGCAATACCTTTTTCAGGCTTTATGTAGCAGAGAGTGACTGGCATGGACTTGAACAATTTGGTATAGCATGGATTTGAAATTGAAGCTCTTTCACACACTGTGGATTGACAACAGGGTAATTGCAGGGGGCAGGGAGGGGAGGAGAAAGGGTTTCAATAAAACACCCCCAAGCTCAAATGAATGCAGACTATTACAGACTTGAGACAGAATGATTCCCAAGTGTTTCAATTTGTGCTTCCACTCCTTGTCTCTCTTGCAGTCATCATTTCTGCAACTGCCAGTAACATCCCTGAGATTCAACAGCGTTTGCAGAGCAGGCAGCTGCTGAGGTGATTATGTCAAATCAGCATGCTGTCCTCTCTTTTCCATCTCTAATGATTCTCACCCTTGGAGAAGTGGTTCAAAATGATGCATACCCCTTGGACTCATTGTGAGGCTGCTAAAAGCAGTAGTTGTAGAGCAGGAGTTTGGGTGGGACTATGTCACTCACCTTTCTTGCCTGCATGCCCTGCAATTAACTTCAAAAGTTACTCCACAGAGCCCTGCTATGGCTGGTTTGGGCCTGATCCAAAGTGCTTTCAAGACAATAGGAAATCTTGCAAGAGCTCAGGCTTCAGCTCTGTGGGGGTAGTAGGGAAGCTGAGCTTGTGTGAATTCTTAAGTTTTTCAAACAATTGAGAAGAAGATGTAAATCAAGACTTGCTTCACATTTATCTCCCTTTCTCTGGTTCAGACCTCATTCCCCCGAAGGAGCTGCAGGCAGGCAGAACTGTCACTGACTGCACTGTGACTGGGAGATACTGGGAGGGAAGGGGAAAGTTGTTAAATGTAACCTAGTGATACTATCATTCTGCAGCTGCTGTCATGCCCTTGAGACAGCACAGAGTGGCACTGAAAAGCCTTGCTACACTCAGAAGTGGCTTGGACTTGGACAAATGTTGCTCTGGGGTTTTATATCACAGGCTGGTCTTGCATTCCACACCTTGGGACGGTATTTACTCAACAGCTGCAATTGCAAAGTCAGTAGTTGATCTGGCTGATAGGTAAATCAGGTTATCTGCTTCTTTTCACAGTGCTGTGGCTCTGCAGCATGTGCCTGGGCTGCTGCTCACCCTTGCTGCTTAACCTTTGCCACATCCCAGTTCAGTTCAGAGAGAGAGTTGTGGTCATGAGCCCTCTTTCTGCAAGTCCAATGTGAGCAATCAATCCAGTAATCCTATGCCTTGATTTATAATAATAAACTCAATTTTCACTGACCTAACACATTTTACTACTTTCACCAGTTAAGGAGAATCTGTTCTTTGTATTCAGAGTTAATAGCAGACTGAAAGCTGAAAAAGCAAGAGCTGAAGAAGCAAGTCTTTTGTTGTAGTCAGACTTGCCATTTAAATCTGCTTGTGTTTGCCATGCTTTGCAACACAGTCTTGCCCAAAACACTGCCCAGGATCCTACAATGAATACCTGTATCACCAACAATAATGCAAATTTCCTGCTTTCTTTCAATTGCAGTGTTCCAACCAGATCTCCAGTACTGGAAAGCAGTGTGGTATCAAAACCTGGCTCTGATAATGGCAGGTGTCACACAGACAGGGTTTGAGAGCTCTGTAATTGACTGTGATCAATTAAGGCCTTTTTTCCTTTATGCTCCCACTGACAATAGCACTGGCAGCACCACCCACTATCTGCATCTGGGCTAAGGGAGGGGCTGGGTTAACAGATTCTATCTATCCTTGCTGCCATAGCACAGAGCTGGAGCCAAACCACCTTTCTTTGCTCTTGCCTTTTGGGTTGTGACTGTGATGCTGTAAGCAGAAATCTAAATAGCTAGATCCAGCCAAGTGGTAGTTTTTGCCTAAAAGCTCCTTTACCATTTCTCCTTCAGTGCAGGTGTATGCCAGTCAGAACTAATACTGTATTCACAGCATACCTCTGTAGTCATGACTGGGCACTCATCATGATATTAGAGGAGTAAACTGTTATGCTAGCAGCATATGAGTGAATGCACAATGCAGAGTGACACTACAACAGAAAGAGAAGTGCAAAATGGAGACTTGCCTACCTAAATGGAACACAGAGGGGGTTAGGGAGGCAGCATAAAGAGGATTCTGACCACAGCACCAGGATTAACATGTGCTGTACATCTCCAGGTTCTTGAATATAAAAGGCTTCAGAGAGGTGTCTCACCAGAAGCCAGGGTTTTAGGGTGTTAGCAGTAGAAAAGAACATCTTTACCAACTAATACTATTCCTCTTTAACACAGGTAGCCCGTGCTGGTCCAATATATCCCTGAAGTCAGTAACTAAGTAGTAATATAAAGACATTCTAAACATCTGGACAGCTACAGCAGGCAGAAACTGTTAGCTGCAATTTGAGTGAGGACACAGCAAAGCTTAGATCCCCCATTTGGTAGAGAAATTTTTCTACCAAGTGGTACAATTGCTCTGTGTGATTACCTGAAGTCATAAGTGCTACCTGCTGGTCAGCTCCCCTATAGGCTTTTCTTCCTCCTACCACATCCTTGGGTGCAGGCAAAAGAAGCAGAAGAGTTGCACAAAGGTTATCTATCATATCTTTATTTACATATCATGGAAACACACATGCAACATGTCACAGGATTTACTACAATGGAACAGCCTGTCCCTATCTCCTGTTACCAAAACCTTTATTTTTGGCTCACTAGGAAAACTATCACTTCCCTAGAAAGCTTCTAAAAATAACCATTAAAAATAACAGACTTGGCAGAAGAACTAAATGAGTGAGAGCTGCAGGCTGGGATGTCTTGCCACATCCTTGCAGAAACCAGGTGATTCTTTGGAAGCAAGAAAGGAAAGAAGGAAGCAGTGGGACTGGGTGGTCCCACAAAAGACAGGTAGCAAGTGGTGGTGTATGACAGCTAGGGAATCTCTGTAGTAGTAAACAAGGGAGAGAGCAAGAGATCTGTGAGAGGATCCCCTCTCACCTGGGCAGCCAGCTTCCTGCTGATCCATTTCCCATCTTTGATTCCAGCTAGAGGCTACAAGCTTCCTATCCTCTAGGAACCTCTGATCCTTAAGGAGGATCTACTTTCTTCTCGAGCAGTAGTAAAGGGGTAAAAGTTAAGCTCATTTCCCCTTTAACCTGAAGGATCTTTCATATCTTGCCACTGTTGAGAGGAGGAGATGAAACTGCAGAGCCTTATCCTTCCAGGACCATTAGAACAGGAATGAGGTCATCTCTCTCTAACTGGGAGAGGAGGACCCAGCTCAATGGCAGGAGTGTGCTGAGGGAAGGGAGGGGAAGTGCACTCCTGGTATGGAAAAGGCTGAGGCCACTCTATTTATAACTGACACGAGCTTGAGTCTTGTTGGAACCTGGCATCTTCAGAGCCTGCAGCTTCAGTCATTTGCTTGACTTTTTGCTCTAATTCCCTTTGCTAGGTATAACAGTTTGAGCCCAGCTCCTGCCCATCCAGGCAGGAGTCCCAGCCAGCTAAACATTAATGAATGAGCCCTGCTCCCCGTTGGCCGACTCGGGCTCCACGCAGCGCCCTTTCCTCCGCGTCACTCTTCGGTTCCGGTGGAACTTGGCGTAACAGCGGAGCCCTGGGGGAAGACAGGCAGATGTGAGCAGGGGGGAACCAGGGCTCTCTACAGCATTAACAGCAAACAATTAACTCCTGGCCTCAGTTCATGACAGGGCCTGCTGCAGTGGGGTCACTCCCAGGGCTGGGAAGCTTGGGCTGTCAAGTGAGGTGGCAGAGGAATGCCTCACGTGGGCATGGCACGTTGCTTTCTGGGCTCTACTCTTCGGTTTGGCTCACTGCTCTGCTTTGGGATTTGTTGGCTGAGGCAGAAGGTTCCACTGGCTTCTTGAAATACCAATGAATTATCCTGATGGTTTCCAGTGATTTCATGGAAGCCTTGCTTGGTTTCCCCCTATTATTCCCCATTACTGTCTAAGTGATCTCTCCATTGGGAAATGACTGTAGACTTAATGTGCACCAGCAATGGCTAGGGAGCTCCTCTTGCTATTTATGTCCCCAAAGCTTCAGGAGAGGAGGGAAGAGACTTTGAAGCTTTGTTACTGGGATGTCAGATCCAAAGCTCACTGCTGATCTCCTTCAGTTTCTCTGTTATAGCATTGATGGATACTAAGGGGGGGGAAAAGGCTTTTTAACTGTAAAAACCACCAGTACCTATTCTCCCATGGCAATGGCAGGCCATGGGAGCCTCTGATCAAGTGTAGCTCATCAGTTTCTGGCATGGATAGATTCATCTTTTAGTGTCTCTTGCCTGATTTTGTTACAGCAGAATGCCTAGCTAGTTGGGCCAGCCAGGGTACAACCTATGTGTAAATAATTCTCATGAAAGCCCTGATTTTCAGTAGGCCAGGATCTGGTTATTGGGCTTGGCAGGATTGGATTTGATCATCCTAGAAACCGAAATCCTTTTTCTTCCAGAACAGGCAGCAGATAGCAACAATGCCAGCACCTCCAGAGTGGGGGAGGCCAAGTATTTACAGCTTTTCAAGGAGACAGCCCATAAACTGTCCTTGAGAACTTGTACACAGGAGACCCAGATGTCACAGGTCACTGAGCAGCCTTTTGGAGTGCATGTCCCTGGGCTATGGTGAGACCTTCTACCTTGAAGTTTGGTTTCTGCCCCTCATTACCAACTCCCCTAGAGCAGTCTGGCCTCCCAGGAGAGCACACAATGAGAGCTCTGCTCTTATCTAAGTGTCTTGTCTATTTTATCTGGACCCTGGGTCTCTAGGGATCTTTTTAATACTTCAGAGGATGCACATTTGGCATCAACTAATCACTAGCTTAAGTATAAAGCAAGGGCTGGAGGCAGCCCTCGTTAGGCTTGCAGATACACTTTGCTAGGCTAATCTATCAGAACCTTGTCTCTGATGAGGACCTTCAAGTGTTACATGACACACCCAAGGTGAAGACTACCATTTAACAATGGAACTCCAGGAAAGCAGTCCATTTAACTGGGTCAAAAGGAGGTGAATGACAGGGTCAAAGTCACTAGGTACCTAACACAGGTCACAAAATTTGACAACCTAAACTTTGTTCTGGCTGACAAGACCCAGTGCCTGAAACTGCTCCTGGACACATTCAGACTAGAAGAGTGCCTCTCAACATCTTCATAACCTGTCTGTTAAGGGCTGCTGTGGATTCTTCAGGAATAGTTTTAAGAAACAGAAGCCTGTGTTCTGCCCACATCTACTAAAGTGCTACAAATTCAAGCTGAAATTGACTCAGGAAAGCCATATTTAAGGTCATGTAAAACAAGGACAGTAGTCTGTTTTTATAATCTGTGATGCTTGAAAACACCATTGAAGTGTTACTATATTATGGCTGCTTCTGTTAGCTTTGTAGATATCAGGGTCTTTGTTGTCAAGAGGGAAAACAAGATAGCCTAGATGACTCAGCAGTCACACTGTGAGTCAATGGCAGGGAAAGGCTAAAAGCAATAGAGCTTAGCTCCTATTTTCACATACAAACCACTACTCCAAGTCAACATAGCCAACTATGAAGCCAGCTGGAAGGAGAGCAAAGAGCTAACTCACCTTCAGTGCACATGCAGTCATCATAGCATTTGTTGTTAAGGCCTCGGTTGTGTGGTTTGCAGAGGTGTTCACGCAAGTCACAGCAGGAGCCTGCAGCATAGAAACAAGGGTCAGCACAGCTCATTTCTCCCCTTCCCCTGTAGAGTCCCTGACACCCATGACAGCTCCACAGCACAGACCTCATCTGTTCCCACAACACACCTAGGCAGCCTTTGCTCATCCCTCTGCATCCCACTTTCTACCAGCATTAGAAATCAAAGCACTTGTACTAGAACCTGGGCTGGATTTCAAACCATCTCATGTTTGGAGAAATGACTCCACCA
The DNA here is from genome assembly GCA_013399015.1 of Galbula dea. Taxonomy (NCBI): domain Eukaryota; kingdom Metazoa; phylum Chordata; class Aves; order Piciformes; family Galbulidae; genus Galbula; species Galbula dea. The sequence continues at coordinate 351,296 of VWZX01006832.1, read as the reverse complement.
AGCTGATCTGACCTGGGAGGCAGTCGAGGTGATGATCACATGGCTCTCCTTCAGCTGTCACTGTTTCATTTCCACTGTTGGGACTCTTGCTGCGGCGTTTCTCTAAGGGGAAAAACCAGATGCTGATAGACAATTTCATGCTAGTGTTTTCATTTTGGAGACTATTGTTCCAGGGTAAAAAACATCCTCAAACTTCAAGAGTTTGAACTCTAAACCTTCATAGTCTAATCTCCTCCCTATTTCTCAATCCTCCATCTATCATTTTTCCTCTGCCCTCAAACTATGCATCCAAAATGAGAAACATTCTGAAACAGAGCACAAAACACAATCAGCATTATGTTCTTTCTCCCTTTCCCCACCACCAAGATCTCACATCCTTCAGCACATCTGGGAACACTAACCATGGGACAAACCTTACAGAATGACTTTTGGAAAAGAGGACAGGGAGGTTCAGCACCTTTCTTTTTAGCTGATGGCCACATTTCTGGTTTGAGATCCTCATAATCTGTCCAGTCAAAGAGTGCCATATCTAGGGTGGGCATCACATCCCCATCTTGCCTGAGACGAGCCTGCAAACCACAAGAAACCAAAGCAACAAAAGATTACACTTCTGTAGTGACACTCAAGTCTTTGCAAATTTTCCTGATGCTTTTACACCTTAAAAAGGCTTTATAATTACCCCTGCCCTCCCCACTCCTGTCCACTCTAGATTCTTGGCATCTCATTTTCAAAAAGGAAGAGCTTTCCCTTGTTGCAGCTGAAGCCAAGAGGAAAGTTTCCACAGCTTCTGTGTGAGGACAAAAAGGCAAGCAAGGAGCATTAGGACAGGCTGTCTCTCCAGCCAAGCACTCCTACTGCCTCTCTGGTCCTTGAAGCTGAAGGAGGATAGCTAGCTAAGGAGAGGTGGGGCAGGGAAGAGAAGCAACTAAAAGAACTGTTTATCAAGAAGAGGTGTTTAGATGTCTCCGAGACAGAGAGCTGCTTTGAGGGAGGGCTTTGGTGTTAAGCAAGCACTTCTCTCTAACTTGAAAAAACAAAAAAAGGAAACTGGACCTTATCTGCAGGACATTTCTGTCTGCAGCAGAGGTACAGTGCAGTTACCACCTGTCCCTTTACCTGTGAGCGTGGTGAGGTGGCTGGAAGAACAGGAGGCTCCTCTGTGGAAACAGCTAGTTCCAGTGCAGTGATGACAAACATGGTGGGAGTCAGACTTGTAGCTTCCTCTGCCTGCAGGTTTTGAAACTGCTCTTCAAAGATTTCAGGTTTCTTGTACAGGGCACTTGGCCCAGCATCAGCAGTCTTCCCTGCAGAGGGCAATGGGTACAGTAGCATTAGCTTTCTCAGCCCTTTTCTCTCTGTGTGCCACAGATTTGGATCAAAGGAATTCAGATTGCATCCAACCATTGGACAGTGTTCTACCACCCTGAGCTGCTGTTTAGACCAGTGTGAGAGCCATGTGCTCTTAAAGTGACAGATCAGGACCAGAGTATGTGCATCTGGATTTTTACATGCTTAAGTCACACATAAACACACCTTCTTGAAGATATATCTATCTCTTGCTTAAGAAGCAAAGGATTTCTTCTCAAGGTCTCAAGAGTACAAAATGTACCTGTGTAACCATTTTTAAACCAACTGATTAAGCTGCTGCAAATACCTTTAACCACATTCTTATTTGATTTTAATGGTGGATGATTCCAATTTAGCTCCAGACAGGACCTAACTTGAAAGAAGAATATCTTCCCAGTTTGATTCCTGCTTTTCCTAAGTATTAATTTGAATATAGACCTTCAGTTAAACCAACCAAACAAGGCCTGTTTTGTAGTCTGCAAATATTGCTTCAAACCAGCTTTGTTGCATACTCTTCTATATTACTTAGCATGTGTTGTTTAGTCAGTCCCCTGAGCAAATGATAGAGCTGTTCTTACTGTCACAGGGAGGAGTGATAGCTGGAGCTCAAGGCTACTGACACCCAGCTTGTCAAGTACTCTAGGTTGACACAAATTGCCTGGCTTTCACGGAACTAAGGATTTACCCTACTGAGCATACCACCCCACAGAGACACACCCCCACAACTTGGCCTGCAGAGAAGGGCAATCCCAGTAAAAACAAGTAACATTTTAAAGTAATTAGTGCAATTTCACAGGTGCAGAATTTGTACTTTTTGTAGTTCAGCATAAATACAGAAGAATACAAGCTCTGATGGGAAGAAAGTGATCTTCAAGTGAAATAAGAGAGTTTGTATTCTTTCTAGATCTGGTTGTGTTTTGAAGTCAGTGGAGAGATTAAGCATGGGTTGGACATGTTTGTTCATAGATTGGACCATTTGCTATAAAAGCAAAAAAAACCAAAGCAGACCACCCCAAAACAACCCCTCAAGTCCTAGGAAGTTTCAGAGCTCCTCCTGTAAGGCAAACCAGGTCATTTTCACAGATTGCAGCCAGCAGTAACAACCTCTGGTTCTGCAGTTCCCCTTTTTTCTTGTGCCTCTTTTGTTTGGCAGATTTCTCCCCAGAGCAGGCCCACATCCCACACCCTCCACACACCCATGTGGCTCAACCACAGCTGCATCTTCTTGCCCTCACACAAGTGACAGTCATTTCCAGTGACCCAACAACCTCAGCTTCCCTTGGAGCTCAAATACCTCTGTGGTGTTTCAGCCTGTCCCTGCGGCTGTGTCGCCGGTGCTCTCGGTTCTGCTTCTTTCCTCTTTCAGAGCCAGGAGACTGGTTCTCCCTCTCAGGGTATGGGAACTCAAACCCCAGGAACACATCCTTATTCTGTTTCAGGGCTGCTGGCTGTCCCTCTGCTGCCAGCTCTTCCACAGCTGGAGCTCCACTACCCACTCTAAGGGCCTCTTCCCCAGCTGGCTGCCCTCTAGAAAGCATGGCATGGACCCTCTCCTTCTTGGGCAAGCCATGCTTGTGGTGGTGCCCACTTCTAGGCTGCTGCAGCCACATCTCTTGGTTTTGAAGATGGTTGTTGTTCTCTGGGACATTTTTGAGCTTTGTGCCAGGGTCCAGGGAGACTGCAAGACTGATGTCAGAAAGAACCAGCACGCACAGAAAAAGAAGAGGAGAGAAGAAGGTGGAAGAAGTTGCCATAATCCTAGGTACTCTGCCTCACCTGCAATTAAAACAAAAACAGAACAGATAAGCAACGAGCTTTTAGAAACCGTAAAGGCAAGCAACATTGACACTTAGCTGAAAACAGCTATGGTGGGCAGAGCTGGAAGCGTGTTTTTCCCTCCTTGGTTACCTCCTCCTCTCACAACCCCAGTTACAGCAGCTGAGACACACGTGCAGGGCCTGCAGGGCTGAGAGGTCCTAGTTTCATGTGCAAATGAGGGCCATCAATCAGCAGGACATCTCCCTTTGATTCCTCACTAGCCCCCCTACCCTCCCATTCACAGCCTACCATCTGAGGGGCTGGAGAGGCTGGTTCCTGCAGGCCACAGCTCCTGAGCCTCCTGCACAGCACCAGCTGTCTGGCCAGGGCTGTTTGCTGCCAGGTTGGCATCTTGGGCTGGGCTGGCACTAGCTTCTCCTCACAGCTGGTTTCCTTGCAATGAAGATGTCAAGATTAGCAGAACTGGAGGCAGATGGTGGCCTCCTAGGACCAGCAACAGCATTAAGCAGCTTCAGGGAGAGAGACATGCATGCACACACATACTGCTTCAGGGTGGCTCAAACTGGTCAAGGGAAGAGAAAACACTGCAGATTTTTTGCTGATACCTCACAACGTAGCAGAGAAATAAATCATCTGCTGTCAGCAGAGCAGGGGATGCTGATCTAAAGATCAAAGGGCAGGGAGGCAGACTGAGTTTTCTCTAGCTTGTCCCACTTTCCCTCTTTGAACCTGCACAGGTCACTTCTCCTCACCCCACCAGGTGGGGCTGTCACTGGAGGAGTAATTTAAGTCCAACAAACACAGACCGAGTCCCTCAGCACAGTGGCTGCAGACTGTTCTCATGCTTCCTACTTCACTGTAATAGTTTTGAGAGTCTTGGTTCATCCTTGTGTTTGTGTTACAAGATATGGCTTTGGGATATGGCACAAGTCAGTGATTTCTCTAATTAAGTCACTCTCCCTGTCCTTTCCCTCAAAAAGGAGAAAGGGTTTTTCAGCATTTCCAGTGCATCCTTGCACTCTGGGGTAGCTCCCTCAGACTGTCCCTCTCAATCTGGGCAGCAGGAAGGCATGCTTAAAGCCAGAGCTCCCTGTGACACTAACTGTCAGAAAACCAGGCCTGTGCTTCCATTTGAGAAATCCTGTCACAAAGTTACAGCCCCAGCTTCTCACTCAACCTCCTCCTGATCTTTCCTGCACCCTAGCCCCCAGCAGCACCTAGTTTACATCTGTCTGTTCATCAGGGAAACCACTCTGCTGCATAATTACAATGGCTTGTACTGCCTCCTCCAGGTGCTTTGCTGCCTGACCAGCCATTGTCTCCTGTGAAGGGCAGCAGGTAACAACCTTTGAGGCCAATCTCAGTGCCTGTTTGTGGAGCTGTCAGGAGACACTCAAAGAATAGCCTTGGGTCTTCCTTTCCACCTATGAGACAGATGAGGAGTGTTTACTCAGTGAAAAGTCTGCCATCATAGCAGCTCCAGTCTCACAGAGCATCAGGGGAGTTTAGAGGGAGATGTCTTCATCCTCTTAAGTGAGGAGCCTGCTCACACATACATCAGCTGATTCTGGCTTTCCAGGATTCATCTCTGTTATTGCTCAGAGCCTGGCAGCAAATTTTCAGTTCAGCCTGCCCCTGGAAAGAGGCAGATAGCACAGAGGCCTTCTCTTTAATGCAGCTTCTGAAAAGCAGGTCTTTCTACTGGCCACAAAGGACAACAAACTTGAGGACTGATTTAGGAGGTGCTGGGTAGCTCATTTGCTGAAGGCATAACACTAGGAAATACTATTTTATTGGCAGCTACCTGAGACAAAGGAAGACCAGACTGACAGTTAAATCTAGTAACAAAGCACTTGAAGTCCTGCTTCACAAACCAATGGAACAAATAGCAACCAAGCAAAACCCAGCCTCTGCATCCACAGTTTTGGGGGGTTTTTTCCCCTAGGATTTTCTCTTTAAGAACCAAAGCAAACCAGCTGGATCAAGACATCATGCAGAACAACTCAAATAGCTAGAAACAGAATCTTACCTTTTCATCTGCAGGCAAAATACCAAGAGGAGGGAACAAGCCCAAAGAGAACACGAGGCAGGTGTCTCCAATCTCACTCACACAGCCATGGGCCCTTTGATGGTGAAGCTGGCACATTAACTGCAGATTCTGGTTTTCAGCAGGACCTAGAAAGCAGCTAAATGCTGCAGGGCAGTTTCACAGAAGGTCTGCTTCAAAGTGTAGGGGGCACTTATTTAATCTGCCCAGCTGCCTTGTTGGCATGACACAGGATGAAAGTGCAGCTAGAGCACACGTGTTGCCTCATCTCTGCTCTGGCTGAGAGGGCAGGCTGATGTGCTGTGTCACTGGGAGTCTTGCATTAATAATGCAGATAAATACCTGTTCTGCACTGCATTCAGGGGAGATCTGAGCTGTTTGCTAAACCAAAACAGTGCACAGACAAGTTTTCATACTTCGGGTTAATGTAACACTGCTGTGCAAGAGGCACACAAGTCCCAGGCTTCTCTTAACCCCCTGTTTCCATGTTGTGATCCATTTTTAATGACAGAAACCTCCTCCTGCTTCCTTAATTTTCCTTGCCCTGGAGAAGCCAAAAAATTCACGCTTCCAGAAGGCAGCCAGATAACACAACAGCACCCCTGGTTCTTCTCAGTGCTCAGGTTCCTCAGTGAGCACCAAAGCAAACTCAACCCTTTTCTCTATCAGGACCACAGGTCCACAAAAGATGACTCTGCTAGCCCTGAGCTTGTTGATGTGGGTGACAGCAATGTTCTCACACTGCTGATGTACCTTTTCTGCAAGGGGTGAAATTCTGCTCTGAGACACATGCCAGACAGAAAGAAGTCTTGTAAGGAGATGCCTAAATTGTTCTAAAACAAACTTACATGTTACAGGAAGTCTAGAATTCACCCTCTTCTTAGGGTTCATATATTAATAAAGGAAATAGCTGAAGTACTTGCCAAGTTGAGCTGCCCCTATCATTCTTCACACCTACATCCTCCTTGCTCCACCCTATGCCTTGCATTTCCTTTAAATACCCTCAGGATTACCAGTCACCTGCTTCTTGAGGTAGCAAATCTGCCCACTAACAAGAAAATGTGTAAGGCAAAGATAAAGCCTTAGAGCTACCCAGGGTGCAGGCTAAGGGCTTATGAGTGAGTTGCAGTCCTGTCTCTCAGATGCTGTTTTGGATCCATTTTGGGTTAATAGGGGATGGTCATGATCCTGTAAGGGAAATTAGGGTTGGGGTTTTTTTTGCATCTTGGGTAGCTTTCCCTGTGGGCAGTCTCTTTCTCTAGACTCACTGATACAGTCACTATTTCTCTGCTTGTAATCCTACAAAGCAGCCAGGGACTGAGTAGGTACACAGAAACTCTGGCATGCTTTCCCCCTATAAGTAGAGTTAAGTCACCTTGGCTGTGAAATAGGATCTAAAACTGTCTCTGCTACATTTCTTTTGTATATGACAAAGCAGGAACATCAGATTGTTCACATTCATTCACATATCTCACTTAAAACATGACACCTGACTGCCCTAGCGTTGACTATTCATATATGTTCTTCATGCCACATCCAAGAGGAACAAAACTCTTGACTTGAGAAATGGAGACTATCAAGATCCTTTATCACCCCTAACCATGTATAATGCAGTTTGTATGCTCAAGGGCTGAACCAAACTAGACCCAAGCACATACACTGGGCCAGATTTCTCTCTGGCTCTGATAAGCTCAGACTTTGGCAAGCGTGGGTAAAGATTTCTTGGACTCCAGACAATTGCAAGCTGCAGCAATAGACAAAGTGTATGTGTGTCTACATGGGTGTTGTGTGTATGTGCATGTGTGGCAGGGATGACAGACAATAGGCCCAACTCCCTGTGCCAGGCTCCCTGTAAACAAGAAGCCGTAGGGTGATGGATGGGCTTGGGAAGGCCTGGAGCAGAATGGACAGAGTAGGCTCTATGGTAGCTGACATGCAGAGAGCTGGCTGGAACCAGGACGATGGTATTGTGCAGATAAATGAGATTTCACTTCCCTGCTGGGTCTCTTTCCATCTGTTTTTCTGTTTCTGGAGGCAAATGCTGGGAAGCTTCATAAACAATCTGCCAAGGGACCTTCCCATTTCAAAAGGCTCTCTTCTAGCTTTCTAGGGCTCCCAAAAGCAGCCAGGTAATCTTATATGCACCCTTCTCTTTTCCTCCCTGGGGTAAAAGTAGTAACACTTCTCTCCAACATTTCCTGCACACTCACTTTGTAAAGATTTTTTTATTCTGCTGGCCCAGATATCCTTGGAACAGAGCAGCAGAGTCCCCTGTTCAGACATCTCCTGTTCTTTTGGGTCCCTCTTTTGTGCCCTCCTTTCTTAGGTTTCCTGCATCCATCATCAACTTTCCTCCTTACCTTGTCTTTCATATTTATCTGACTCCACAGTTCCCTTGTCCCTCACGTCTGTGTTTGGTGTGAGAGATTTCCCCTCTGCAGATATTTAGCCCAGCCTACTTGAATCCCACCACCCCCCTTTGAAATACCTGCTTTCTGTTGCCTTTGTTGTTTGGTCTCACTTTGTGCCACCACCTGATAGCACTTCACCACAGAAAGGGCTAAATTCATTTACACACTAGTGGCACAGAGGACAGGACTTATGGGGTTCAAGACTGAACCCCATTCAGGCTTGCAAGCTACAAGCTTGAGTAGCTGTAGTTGCCCCTGTGCCTCCACAAAGCATCTCCCTGAAGCAACTCATGTCCAGTGACCTCTTGAGTGACTCACTCAACATTTAGTTGAAGGGTTGGAACCAGGACTACTTTTGCTGGCCCATTGGCCCAGGCAATCCCTTCCCCTCACTGGTCAGCCCTGGCTGGCAGACTTTCTGCCCCCCTAACCACTGAGGACACAAGTGGTTAGTTCAGTTCTGTCCTTGTCACTAAGCCCCTGCCAAGCTCCTGCGCCCTGGCTCTGATGATAACCAGACACCTTGCAAAGCTTTCAAGTCCCTTATGTGCCTCTAGCCCTCAGCCAAAGCCATGCTACCGTTTCTCCTGTGCCTGTCCTGACCCTGCCAGAGAGCTTCACTGCTCTCCTTGTCAGTGCACGAGCAGGAGGGTGCAGCACTCACACCCTCCAGGGACAGGACAGCCCAGCAAGTCACCGTAGTGAAGTGGGAGAGGGGCACATGAATGAATATGCAGAACCCTCTGCTCTGCTTCCCTCTGGGACTTCATGGAGTGGCTGACACAGCCATCATAGGCGACCTGCTATCAAACAGAGTCTCCTCTACCCAATAATGAGATTAAAATAGCAATGAGCCTGAGATTAGCATCCAAGATACAGTTGCTTGCTGTCAGCACAGCAAAGAAGACTCTCCAGTTTAATGCACAATGCCTAGTGACAAATGAGACACAATCAATAGCAAAGGTCATTGCTCACCCGTCTGGAAAGCACCCACCAGTGTGACAGGGAAGAATGGGGGCAGATTTGGCCTGATCTTCACTGGGGGGAGAAGTGGATGTGTCCTGACCGGCAGAACAGTTATGCTGTGCTTTCAACCTTTTTCCTTGCATGTCATTCTCACTTTGAACCAGAATGTGTAGAATTAATGCCTCCTCCTGCAAGGGAGAGGAGATGGGAATACAAAACCATTTCCATTAAACCCTCTGTTGATGGAAGACTTCAGGTGTGAATTGGAGAAATGTCAGCTAAATCCTACATGATGAATTACTAGCTGTAATAAGCCATTAACTGATGCCAAATTGATTTAATTCAGAAACGAGATCTCACTTTAGTCAACAGAGGAAGAGCAGAGAGTGGGTTACTCAAGGGCTCAGTGCCTGGCAGTGCACGGCTTTGCCAATACAGGGACTCGGTGGCAAAAGCTTCTTTCATCCCTCGACCACTTCCCACGGCAGCTCTGGCTCCGAGCCGGGACCTGGGGTGCGTGGGGGGCTCAGCTGCTACCTGCGGGGTGGTGGTGCTCTTGTCCGAGGCGGCTCTGCTTCCTGGGAAGGCAGAGCCCCCTCGGGAGGGAACTCGCAGCAGCCCCCGAAGCCGTAGGGACTCGCAGTTGGGTGCTGGGTGGCAAGCCCCAAAGCCCACCCTGCACACCCCGGCAAGGTGCACGGCGCTGCACGCTGTCACCCGCGCCCGGTAGCGGAACCGCAGCGGGACCGCCCGGAGCCTGCTCTTCGGTCCGGGTGACAATAGGGCTGTCTGGAAGCACCGGCACCGGCGCTGTCCGAGCTGGGTGCTCCGCTCCAGGCACCGGGACTCCGCGCACCGAGGGTGTCCCGGCGGCGGCAGCCTAGAGGCGGCGATCCCCGTTCCCCCCTCCCCGGTCTTTGTCTTCTCCGGGGCGCCTGGAAAGTGTCCCCACTCCCTTCGAAAGCCAAGGGGAACCGGCCCGGTGGAGCATGCCTCCCCCTGGTCCCCGCCGCTCGGCCCCGGGGCAAGGTGAGCGCGTAGCGGGCAGCGCTGCCTACCTGTGCGCAGCTCCTCGGCGTGGGCTGAGCCCGGCAGAGCTGTGCGGTGCTGTGCGTGCGGCAGAGGGGAGGCAGGTCTGCGGGGGGGGGCAGGGGGTGTTCTACCCGAGAGCAGGAGGAGGAGGAAGAGGAGGAGGAGACAGGGGGAAGGCANCGGGATAGACAAAGGATGGAGACAAAAGCAGATGGTCCCGGATCAGGGGTCGGGGGGAGCGGTTGGGGGTAGGTGGTGGCCGCCGGGTCCCTGCTCACCT